>JAPYZP010006109.1:0-11057 GCA_030522985.1 Torymus sinensis
CAATATTTTTGAATTTTCAAAAAAGGGAACGAAATCTCTTTCTTTCTAGTTTCAATTTCTTGTTGAAACTTTGAGTCCACCGATCTGGGCTAAATAGCTAAGATTAGAAAAGAAGGACTTTTTTGTCATTTTCTTAAAAAGTATAAGTTGTTCTAAAAAAAGCAGTCCACTTGATGGACGCTGTTCAACTGTGGATCTTCATTTGATATACTACAAACAATAGGAAAAATCAGGTTTCGTAGGTGTACTCAAAAACAAATTTTCAAGTCGTCATTTTGGGTTTTGTTGCCTGCACTTTGATGAGAATTGCACATACAAGAGTTTTAGGTGCTACATATATGTATGTATATATATACACACCGTGACACTGAATCTGAATAATTTCGCGCGCGGAAGAAAGAAAGTTCGCTCTCTAGGAGAGGAAAAATGAATACCGCGTCGTCACATGAAAGAGAAAAATCTGCCGTCTCTCTCTCCCTCTCGTGCTTCCAGGTGCAGCGTATTTGTATATTAGTGCCGGGACGCGTAAAATCTGCATCCTCTCTGTCCCCCGTAAAAAAAATCCATAAAAATAAAAATATAAAAAAGCATACATTCCCTATATATAGCTGTAAATAAATCGATCGCTCGCTCGCTACACGGATCGTGAAAAAACACTTTTCCTATATATGCGCGTTTACGAGACGGATAGGGGGTAGGTGGGGCCCTTTCGTCGACTTATTGTTCATCTACACGTTACGCGCGCGGACATAACATTCAAATTCACGGAACGCGAGAGCGCAGCGAGATATGCTTCGGCGCAGAGAGTTGGCAAAGTGATTCGCCGGGAATTCGATTCTCTCCGCGCGCGTACGTGCTCCAAATGCGCGAGAGAGTTTTGCGCGGGAAAACGCAGCTGTTATATACCTTTTGTTAAGAAACATTTTCCTACGCGCGGCGAGGACTACACGCCGTGTGTGTACGGCGTGTCTATGTGCGCGCACATTCGATATATATACGGCAATCATGGAATTGAAGTTTTATTCGATGGGAGATTGGGGGAGTGTGTAACGGTATTGGATTAGTACTGAATAGTGCAGTGTATATGTAAAATATAAACGTTGTAATAAAAGCGAACTGCGAACTACATTCGATGTATATATATATGTATCCCTTCAATCGCCACGATAATCACTCCGCATAGAAAGACATAAAAAGGAAAAATAAACAATTTAAGCCAGTAGTTCTCGGTATGACCCATACCGTCTGCTAGTCCCCGCATACCTTCACACACTTCTATCGGCGATTTTTTTTTCCTCCCAATGCACGCGCGCACGCACGACGACTTATCTCTCTCTTTTTCTTTTTTTGCACCCACAGTCGCGCCGCGCCCGCGTCTCTCCCTGCCATACGCAACACACGTCGCGAGAGAGCTAAAGAGAGAGAGGACTTCCGGGAGCCGTGGGCGCAGGGGCTCTTGCCTCACGTCACGCAACACTCGCGCCCACGTGTGTGCACGTGTAATACGTGTGTGTGTGTATGCCCGCTTGCAAGAGAGGTGATCGATCCGCGACAGCACGGCCGTCGGCTAATAACCGCTTTTGCTTAATTACTCGACGCGGTGAAGTAGCGCGAGCGAACGCAAGCGTTGAACTTTCAACGGCGCCGCGGCGAAAATGTCTACACACGCGCACGATAATGTGGCGTGTGCGCGCGCGCCCGCGAGAGAGTTATGATTTTCTTTCCCTTTTTTTTTTATATGCCTTTTATTTTCGACCGCTGACGTGACACACGGTTATATATACGCCGCGCGTGTCGTAAAAAAGTTACATATATATAGATATATACAGCATGCGTGCGTGCGCGAAACAACAAAAAATTGATGTCGTTCCGGTCGCTTCGACACGAGGATGAAGAATCGCGCTGATTTTACAGATTTATCCGCGATTTCGACACCGCGCCTGCCTGTGTGTGCGTGCCGCATGTTTTATGCAAATACATTTGCATACGCGTTTTTTTTTTCTTTTTTCGAACAATCACGCATATATACCATCTCTTACGCGGGGGAAAATTTTTCCAAAAGCCCGTTAAACGAGTGGGGCATCGCCGCATCGCAACGTCCGCAGAAAAACTGCTGCTACTCGCCGCGAGGGAGTATTTAGAGAGTAGGCCGATGGGAGTGGGGACGTGGCAGTCGCTGGCTATTCGTATGCGCGGCACCGCCGGTGTAAACCGGGCATTACGACGACGACGGTTTCGTGACTTGTAATTGGATGCCGGGCACAGAGAGCGCCTTCTCTCTCTCACACACACACGAGCCAGCTGTCGATGCGAGCGAGCAGAAAGCGCGCGAGGCGAATCAAGTCGAGACGTTCCGCCCGTTTGACTCTCTCGTGTGTGTGTGTGGCTTTTAGACGCCGGTATGTGTATATATATATATGTATACTCACTGTCGGAGCGCATTGTGCGTGATTCTTTTCTGCGCGCAGCTGTGTTGTAATCTCGCGAGGGGAGTAATCGTTTGTCATTATTGTTTTACGCGCAAACGGGGCGCAAAAACGAAGAAAGTTGTTGAACGCGTATTGTCAAAGTGTAATACTACCGTAACCGTGGTACGCCCGATATATACGATTAAAATTCAAGTTTGCTACTTCGGATATATAATATACACATGCAAGTTCGTAGGATAAATAGGTTTGGAGAATCCGCGCGACCCTCGTTAAACCTTTATTTCAAAACTACCCTCGGATATGCGCTTAAAAAGCCGTAAAAAGGCCTGTGTATAATAACCGGACGACGACGGCGGCGGCAGATTTTTCGCCATAAAGTGAATATTCACGCGCGTGCGCGCGCACGCTTCACGCCTAAATCTAAATTTAAAATAATTTTTCCACTCTCCCCGCGGGGACGAAAATAAGAAAAGTTTCTTTAGTGAATTTGGCGCTGGCCGGCGATTTTTGTCGCCCACGCCCGTACACCGTTCGTTACAGCATAATTAAAAGGCAAACTTTTAAATGTATTAAAAACTTACCAACCCTGCGCCGGCGGCAGCGTATCGATATCAGCAAGTTTTTAAGATAGTTTTCTAATTAGCGGCTCGCGCGAAAATGTATTTAACGAAAATCCCTGTGAAGTTGGCGAACGCGCGAGCGCTGCTTAAAATTAAAAGTATCGAAAGTCGAGGCGACGGTGGCGGCCGTCGGCGCGACGTAAAGCTCAGCGGGCAAAATGTGAGAGCGAGAACGGAAAAAAAACACAGGCAAGAGCTCGCGGCGCGCGCAAAACGACGTCGACGACGGAGCAGGAGGAAAGCGAAAAAATAAAGGGTCGAGCTCTCGTATAAGGTGTGCTACAGCCGCGACGGCGGCGCGGTGCAGCAGCGGCGGCAGCACGGAAGAAAAGGAGAGAATCGATTTTCTTCGGTCGCGCAAGTAGGCGAGGCAGCCCGCCGCTATATGCGGTAATCAATGTTTTCGTGCGAGCGCGAGGGAGCTAATTACGCCGCGCGCGCGAGCGCCAATAAGAGCATTTATGCGCAAACATTCCGGTAATTATCGGGCGACCGTGTAAACGCGTCATATATCCGGGAGGTTTTGCGCGCGCCGGCGGCACGGGCCATACGTCTATATACGCGCGTTTGCCTACGATTATTGCGATTAACGAAACATGGCCGAGATACTGGGGTGGGAGTTTGCGGAAAATAGTCACGTAGCAGCGGGCGCCGAGAGATTTATCGAGGCGAAATTGAAAGCGAGAACGAATCTGGAAACGATTGTTATTAGCTCGTGAATGGAATTTGAAAAACGCGCGCGGCTGCGACTCCGCTACTGCTGTAGTATTGCGGTTTAAAATATTCGATCTGCAGAGGCGCGAGCGCGAATGCTTTTTAACGAGTAGGTGCACAGGATGAGGGGGGGAAAAAAAAACGAGAGGATAGAAAATATACGTGAATTTTTTTAATAGTTCCAGGTCTGAATAAACTGCCGCGCGAATTTATTTATTTTTTTATATAGTCGAACGGTGCGGCACGGTGTATAAAAAATAAAAAAAGGAAATTTCGGGTGTATATGTAGGAAAATAGAGGGAAATTCCGTGTCGAATGCATGTTGGATAAAATATGCGTGAAAATGGTAAATCGAACGGGAGAGGACAAAGAGAGAAAGGAGAGGGAGGAACACCCGGACGAATTGTAAATATTAATTGGATGTTTATATTGATGAACGAACGAGAACGTGTTAAAAAAAGTTAAATTTTCGAATTTCGCAATGGTCTTTGTGACAAATAGGGCCGTGCGGTCGAGTTGTATACGAGAATTGCAGTGTTCCCGCGTATAATAACCGGCGATACTTATTAATTAATGGAATTATAAAGATTATTTACCGGTGTACAGTGCACGACCGTGGCATTATGGTTAGACGGGTAATTATTAACTACGAGTCTCGCGCGTAATATTTTACCTTTTGTCGCGCGATTGTTTCATTATTGATACCCGTTATTGTTTACGACAACGTCGATAATGTGATAAAGCCACAGCGGAGGGCTACATTTTCACTGTTTGCCCTGAATAATTCATGCAAAGCATTATGAAAATTATAACGGACATCCGATAGTCTCGTTCCTTTTTCTATATACAACAATTATAAGGATCAATGAGAGAAAGAGAATAGTGCACGCGGCTGCCGCAAGAAAATCGTAAATTATATCAGCGACTGATGAATTATTCACGCGCGCGTCGGTCGAGTATTTAAAAAAGTCACCCTTCATTTAACGTAACAAGTACGCATGTATAATTAATGCTCGCTCGCGCCACCCTCCGCAGTGTGTCCGCAGATAAACGCGTTAAAACACAGTGGCAAATACATGCTCGGTAGCCTACAAATCCACATATTTTCCACCCTCACTGCTGCGGTGCGACGTCGTTATCTCGACCGTGGAATCAACTCGGCACCTCCGCCACCGCCACGGACATCCCTTCTGCTTTCAAAAGCACGCTCGCGTACACGCTTCGACGGCGCCGAAGAATACTCACGCGCGCACCTCCTTCACTTTCCGCGCTGCAGCTTCAATTATAAAAATTCTGCGTGCGATTTCCCGCGCAAGAGTGCAGCTATGCCGTATCTCTCCACTGCCTCCCACTCCCTTCTCAAGAGCTCGCGTGCTCTTTAGAAAATGTTTCCACGCACTTCAAGATTTATCGTTGCGCGCGTTCTTTCCCCTGGCCCCTCTGCGAAAGCACTCGGCTACGCCAAACAATGTTACGCCCGCGAAATAGTACGACGAACGCACTTGGGAGAAAGAGAGCGTTTCGAGCGCGCGCGCGCTTTCAAGGAGAGCGCGAAAGTTTTCCTCCTGCGAAGGAATGCATATAACAGCAGCAACAGTAGCAGCAGCATCAGCCTCTTTAATTCATCGCTGGGGCACGACCAGCCGACGCATCCGCGATGAAATTGCAGCCGCGGAAATTTAAACGCGAGCGAGCGCCCGCGCCGATACAAACCTCCGACCCCCCCCCCCCTTGACGTCAGCCCAACTTATGAATATTTACGTTCGGCCCGCATATCTGAATATGCATAGACTCTGACAATGTATTATTTTTACTGGCTCCGGCAAAATCGATATCTGCCTGACTGCGCGCCGTTGCGGCGGCTGCACACACATCGTCGACTCGCCTATACCGCACTCTCTCTCTCTCTCTCTCTCTCACCCTCTCTCTCTCTCGCGACGATGGGTCGAACAAAAAAGCCCCGCACACACAATGGACTTTTGCCTACTTCCCCTTTTTCACTGTTTGCCCTTTGAATTTCTCTCTCTCCCTCCGCGCAAATGGCCATTGGTCATGGCGCGTCAATATTCCGCCGATTGCGCGCGACCGTAATTGCTTTGCATTTTTTTCCGCGACCGCGTAAAAATCGTCGCGAGCTCCCATTCAAATTGAGTTTAATTGCGATCCAGGCCGTTCCGGCGTGTGGGCTCGTTTGGGAGTGAAAAAAATATGGGAAAAATTGAATTGAGAATTGACTTACCTTCGTCGTCAATGCTGAAGAGGCCGACGCCGTCACCGCCGCGAATGCTGTAGCTGATTCTAGAGTCGCCGCCTGGTAGATCGGCATCCTTTGCCTTGACTTGCGTCACGAGACTGCCGACTGGTTGGTTCTCGAAGATGTTGGCCAAGATGACGAAGTCGTTGAACAACGGCGCGTGTAGGTTCTCGTTAACATCGACCACCTCGATTATCAGTATCGTTTCGGACGAAAGTGGAGGCTCGCCCTTGTCAGTGGCGACGATCGTTAACGTGTGCACTTGCCGATCTTCAAAGTCCAGTTTCTGCGCTGTTCTTATTGTTCCCGAGTGTTTGTCGACAGTGAAGAAGCCTTCGCTCTCTATTTCCTCGTTGAAACTGTATTCAATGATGCCACCGGCCCCTTCGTCTGGATCGGTCGCTTCTACGATCGCTACTACACTCCACACCGGTACGTCTTCCCTAACCTTTACCGTGTAACTGGTTAACGCAAAAGCCGGGGCGTTGTCATTTATATCGTCCACAGTGATGCGCACCAACGCCTCGGAGTACAACGCTGGATTGTCAAAGTCTGGTTCGGTTTTGTCGCCACCATCTCTATCGGTAGCCCGTATCCTCAGCTCGTACGACTCCTGTCGTTCCCTGTCCAGTTTGCCAAATACCGTGAGCACACCCGTCGTTCGGTCCACTCTGAAGTCGTTGGTATCAGTGACGAGGGTGTACGCAATCCGCGCGTTCTCGCCGAGATCAGCGTCCGTGGCGTTGGCCCGGAAGATGACCGTTCCGTTTAAGGCACCTTCGGATACACGGAAACTCGCAAGAGCCTTCTCGAATTTGGGCGCGTTGTCGTTGATGTCGAGCACCGTGATGGCCAGCATCCGCGAGGCCGACTTCTGAGGCTTGCCCAAGTCGTAGACCGTTATGTTGAGGAAGTACTCGCTCTCGCGCTCGCGGTCCAGGTGGCCGATCACGCGCAGTTCGCCCTTGTCCGGGTCGATGCCGAAGACGGAGTCGCTGTCACCGGCCGATATGCCGTAGACGAGTTTGCCGTTGTAGCCGAGGTCCCGATCGCGGGCTACCAGCCTTGCTAAGACAAAGCCCAGTGGTGCTGTCTCGTTCACGCGGATTTCGTTCGGGAAATCCAAGAATTCCGGGGCGTGGACGTTCTCGCCGTACCTACTCGGCATCATCGTGTACTCATCTTCTTTCAATAGCATGTTGTTCTTTTCCGCTGCAGCAATGGCGTCGGTCAGTCTTCTGGCCACTCCGGTATCGCGGCACTCAAAAGAGCCTGTCTCATCCGACAGGATTTTCGTTTGTGAACCAAGGTTTCTCTTGACGTTGACTAAATGTATTTTCAGGCTATTGACATCGGCAAAATGAGTACCGTCCGTGGCAGTAACGTTTATCACTCTTTCTTGGACCTTAAGGTCTGACAAATCGCACGCAACTGATAAGACTCCACTTGTCGAGTCCAGGGCGAAGCAGCCATCAGAGTTACCGGAAACGATTCTATAACTAATGATATTGCCTGCGTCGAAGTCTATTGCTGACACGGTGATGATCTCCGTGCCGACGGGCACGTATCGACCTACATGGCCGACGCAGTCGATTTTTTCGAATTGTGGTCTATTGTCGTTGACATTGCGCAATTTAATAATCAACTTCATCTCACTTTGACGACGATACGGTAGGCCCCAGTCGTTGGCCCTAACGTGTAACACATACTCGCGCTTCATCGTCTCGAAGTCGAGCAGCTGTTTCGTACGCACGATACCCGAGAAGTGGTCGATCTCGAACGGCACTCGCTTAATGTTGTCAATACTATACGATATGTAGGCATTTTCACCGGAATCCTTATCACGAGCTACGACTTTCACGACAGACGTACCCGCAGGTTCGTTCTCGTCCACCCAGACGAGCATCTCGGGCTGCTCGAACTCCGGATCGTTGTCATTCGTATCGATCACGTAGATTTTAACCTTAGCGGACGACTGCTTTCTCGTGCCAGCGTTACCCTGGTCTACGGCTGATACCGTCAGCGTATAAAAGGCTTTCTTCTCAGCATCGAGAGCCACGGCTGTGTACAGCATACCGGTATCGGCGTTGACGTAGAACTCGCCGCCCTCATTGCCACCGACGATCTCCAGGAACACGAGGGCATTTTTACCCTGATCGGCGTCGGTCACCTTCAGACGTATCACGGGACTATTCACAGGGGCAGTCTCGGGCACCTTCACCTCGTAAATCTCGCGGCTGAAAATCGGGGCGTTGTCATTCACATCGGCCAGATGCACGGGAACGGACTTATAGCTAAACCGCGGCGGCGTGCCACGATCTACGGCCCTCAATGTCAAATTGTAACCCTGAGGCGCGGTTTCACGGTCGAGGAGCTTCAGCACCTGGATGCTGTATTCGCCGGGGTTGGGTAGGGGTCGAACGCGGAAGTGGCCGTCAGGGTCGCCGGCGACGATCTCTAGACTGGCGATCTCACCGTGTGGACCGGAGTCACGGTCGAGCACCTGGACGATCGCGTATGTGTCGGCGTTTGAGTGCTCAACGATCTCCGGCAGGTGGCGCACCGTGATTTCCGGCGCATGGAGATTCACCTGACGCACGTGGATCGTCAGGCGGGCACTGCTCGCCCGCGGCATGCTGCGGTAGTGGTCGCCCCGGTCACGCGCTAGCACTGTCAGCTCGTACATGGGCCGCTCAATATACCTGAAATTCCATAATGGAAAATATTTTTATTTTATTGTATTTCATTGTAATTCTAATATTGATTAAATTGATTGTTTTTGAAACTGAGAAATATAATATATTTACACGAAACTGTAAATAAAAATCAACAACACAAGTCTATAAAAAAAAAATGTTTCATGTTTTAATTAACTTTGTTTTATGGATTTGATTTCTTCATACGTGACTAAATGAATAAATATTTCGTGTACATTTGATTGACGACAGATACTCAACTAATTTAATTATTGGAATCGATACTTTTTCATTTGGAAAGTTGAACTACGCTATTCGATTCGACATTCATTTGTTATTGTAATCATTTTTTATTTTGCGCGAGGGTTTTATGTCTGCGAATGCCGGAAGGCTGAACATATATGTATATAGATCTCGCCTGCACACCGAATTGAGAGTAGAGTAGAAACGTATAAAAGTGCTGTCTTTGTGCAAACAAAATACATTATTAAATTGAACTCTCCGTATAAATGAATACGAATCTGTATATCACATAAAGCTTTGTCGAGTCGAGCTCTCGTTTTATACCAAATTAAAGCTACACAGTGGGATTTAAATTTAATCTATTAAAGATAGTTTTTCAGTAGATAATAATTAATCATAAAAGCAGATCATCGTCTTTTTACCTGAGCGGCCTTGTGAGCGTGACAACGCCGCTGACTGGATGCACGGCGAACTGATCAGTTTTCTCAGCAAAGCTATAATAAATCTCGCCGTTCCTCCCGAGATCCGCGTCCTCAGCCATGACCTTCAGGATGCTCTTGTGCATGGGCGTGTCCTCGGTGACCGTGGCCTCGTACTCGGTCGGATAGAACAGCGGATTCAGGTCGTTCGTGTCGAGTATCGTCACGGTGACCGTCGCCTGCGCCTCTAGCAGTGTCTGCCGATTCTTTCCGTCCCTCCGTCTCGCGCTCGCGCGCACCTCCAGCACGTAATGGTCCTTCCTCTCGCGATTCAGCACGTCGACGTTACCGGTCCTCGTGCGCAACAGGAGAAAGCAGAAATCGCCAACAACTCGTTCCTCAGCCTTGAAGAACTTCTCCTTGTCACCGGTGACGATGCGGAACTTGATCTCCTCGTAGGCCCGTCGCGAGCGCAGCAGCTGGATGCCCATCTTCTCGCCGTCGGGCGTGACGTACGTCTTGCCCATCGAGTTCTCGGCGATCGATGCGTTGTACGTTGTCGCCGTGAACCTGAATCCATCGTCCCTCTCGTCGGCCTCGTCGTCCTCGTCGCCGTCACCGACATCGCTCGCCGCCTCGTCCCGTTGGTGCTCGGGCCTGGTGGTCGTAGTCCTCGCGGCTCGGTGCGGGCTTGGCGACGAGCCTGTCGGGACGACGAGGTTGAGGGCGATCGGGCTGTCGTCATCGGACGGCGGCTGCCCGGCGGCCGTCGTCCCGAGCTGCAGGAGCAGCCCGAGCAGCAGCAGCAGCGGGCCGCCGACTGCGAGCGGCGGCCGCGCCCTCTTCTTCGTGCCGCGCATCGCGCTGCGCTAGCTCATTGTCGACGGGGCAAGGCCTCGGTAGAGCGTGGCTCAGCAGCAGATCGACTTTCTGCGCGCCAGCATCTGTAATGAGAATAAAGATTTGTTTGTTAATGCATGAGTTTATTGTTTAGTTGTTTATTTTTTTTTTAATAAGGGTATGATTTCGGTGAATGTATATGTAATTTCGAATTGTGTGTTTTTATTTTCGCTGTTAATGATCAAATATTATTTATATGTTTATCGTCAGAAATAAAAAGATTTAAAACGATCACTTCCCATAAATGAGTCTAAAAATAATTAAGAAATACTTTCTTGGAAGATTGTAAACAATCAGCTGCTAGTAGAAGTATTTCGTAACTTCTCATAGTATATTTGACGCAGTGATTTCAACAAAAGCGAACAAATATTCGCAATTAGTAAAAATGTTTATACAGGCGAAGAGAATTTTAAAACCATTTATTCTGTATTTAAAATATGAAACACAATATAAATATTTAAATCAAATATAATAACCGCAAGTATTTCAATTTTGATCTAAAAAAAAAACAATTGAAAAAACATTTCAAAGTAAATACAGTATATATTTCAATATAATACTAAATTCGTATAAATTTGAAGTCAAACTTTCCATTAAAAGCCTTATTCTTTTTTTTACCAAAAAATGTCAGTCACACACACACATACACACACTCTTACATATACATATATACGTTCTCTCGCATTCCGATCGAATCAACGCGCACTCATCACCGCCTTTCCTCTCATCCCCGCGTAAACCAATCCTGCGCCCGCTCGAAAAAAAAAAGAAACAGGAAAAAA
>JAPYZP010006124.1:0-17976 GCA_030522985.1 Torymus sinensis
AATTGCCAAATGCAATGGTGTTTGGTCTTGTTCAAACAACGATCTTTTATTAACTCGAAAATTATGCTCAATGAGCAATTTAGCAACTTCTTTATGTTTGTGGAGTAAAGAACTTTTCAAGAGAAAATAATCCAGCTCTTCTGTATCAAATTTTAAATCTTCCCTGTTGATAAAGTATTTGACGTTTTGCAAACTTCCTATTTTAACGTAATGTTTAAATGAATCCATAATAGAGTCCTTGGACATGATTAAAATCTTCATCAAACTGCTAATATCTGAAAATAAAAATATTTATAAATTATACTTCTAATAATGACTTTTTGAAATAATGAAATAAATTTTTGTAACTAAATGAGTTGCATACAGAAGATTTACAATAGTCCACAGCGAATCACAAATTTATAATATTTTTTACAATATTATTTCATATCAAACAATCGATGTAAAAATTAAGAATTTGGATTTAAAATAACATTTTTTATAAGTAGTCTATTAATTCCAAGTGCCTCCAGACACATTCGCATTTGCGAATTGCGACTGCTATAGTGAAGCAGCCTATAGGAACTGCTACTTAGGGTTAGGGCTACAATTAGATTCCTTTTTGAGACAGTTTCGGCGTTCTCACCCCCACCACAAGCTAGCTTGTGTGTTGTGTCTTATGGACTGTCCACATAACGCCGAGCTGCGACTTGCTTCTTGTAAACTTCGGCGCTGATTGGTCAATGTTTACAAACCAACCAACCAGCGACGAAGCCTACAAGAAGCAAGTCGCAGCTCAGCGTTATGTGGACAGCCCCTTAGCGCGAGTTCGCGCGCCGGCCGGCGGGCCGCCTTTCTATACTTATATGTATATATCACATTTTCCCGCGGTCCCACCGCTCCACGACGTCGACGGCGCGGCACTGCACGTGCTCTTTGTTTTTTTCACCTCCACTGCAGAGCGTAGACGGCACTCGGCAGACTCTGCCAGTCTGCCACGCTGGTCGTTGTAGTGTCTTGCCGTGCGGCCCAGTCCTGCTGAAGGAGCCCGGATCCACATTTCCATAATACTTATTCCTCCCGAGGTAAGTTGCGATTTTCGAACATTCTACTTATGCGTTCATCAGAGGCTGTAGCTCTTCATGAAGAAAAAAGCGCGTCGGGTCTTAGTGTTAGTATCTTTTTCTTGCGATTTTTCGTGATTGGCTGTTATATATGGTTTATATAGGTATGTAGGACTCTCCGCGTGCGGTTTCAGACGATTTTTGTTTGTTTATATTGTGCTGTGGGCTCTTGTGCTGCGTTACTTACTTTTTTTCGCAAAAACTTTCATGCATTCATGTGTATATTGTCTTCTCGCTACTGTGTTGCCATTTTTCACGATGTCGAGTATTTTTCAAAAACATACGCATTATATTACGTACCTTATATTAACACGTTATAAATTTAGTGAGTTTGTCAGTAATACTAATACGCATTTATGATTTATGGAGTGCGCAAATAAGATAAACTTTCAGGACGTTCTTGTGTTTCCAAGAATTTGTTAACTAATTCGCCTTCCGAAAATCCTTACAATAATACCACTATATAGTCGAGCTTATGGCGCCGTCTGCCTATAGGATTTTACGTAGGTACTGAGGGCAGACACATTTTATTTCTATTTATTATTTTGTTCTATTGCAAATGTTGAAGATCATAAATTTGAATTTTTATGATTTAATTTTGAGAATAAAAATACAGCATTTTCGATACAGTATGTGCGTAAAACGCCATTTTTTCACAGTCTGTAAATTTAAAAAATCGCTTGTATCGAAATATCCTATAATTTATTATCAAATTAAACTAATTTTTTTTTGTCTGCGATTTTGTTGTAAAACAAGCAGTTAAGTAGCACGATTACTGAACGTTGTTGAGGGAGCTTTTTCAAAATAATTTCTTTTATTAGTGCAACGTTTTTTTTGTATATTCTGGCAAAATAATGGAATCAAATAATGGAACTTTTATTTCTATAACCATACGTCAATTTTTACACATAATTTTTAGGATAAAGGGTTTTACTTAAAGAATGCCTGAACAAATTAATAAAACAGATTTTACGCTGACAATAAATAATTGATTTTTACGATTGACATCGCCACGATTGATAGTCACTTACACAATAATTTATTCCTTATAGTCATGAGCCGGAAATCTTTCTCTTTTAATTTTAATGCATCTTTAGTATAATTGATATAATATGGTAGTACATTTACTCTTCACAAATACTAAATTTTTAAGCTCGAAACTATAAACTTATTCGCTCTTTTTTCATGAAATATCAAATAAAAAATAAAATCTGAACATAATATTGACATAATTTATTCTAATATTACCATAATTAATTCTTGTAAGATACATTGCTTATTGTTTTGAATTTTACCGTGAAATCGTATTGCGTTTTGAAATGCTTGACTACTTTTTAACATCACTTTAACAAATATTTAAAGCATGTTCCCATACGGAAGAAAACAAATGTAGAAAATCGTAAAAATCCATTTTTGCTTAAAAAAAGAAAATACTATAGCATTCTTTAAAAGTCTCTTACAAGTTTTGTACTTACATGCGATCTGATGAGACGTCCTTTACTTTTGCTCCCTAGGTGCGTAATATACTATTCCATACTCGCGATTATAAACACAATAAGCCGGGCTGCGTTACAACAGTTTCATTCAGCAGACGAAGAGAAGATGCGCGGACGGGAGATAAGTGCGCGCGCGTACAACTTTTCCGTACTCTCCATACGCGCCCTACAGGTAATATATATGCGCCGTCCGACCGCGGCTTTTGTTAAGTATTCAGAGTTTCAGGCCCGAATGTATAGTCGTCACTTAGCATTTAGCAGCTGGAATTCAATATGGCGGCAACGTCAATTGTATATCTGTATATATTGAATTCCAAGTGCTGAGTGCCAATTGTGACGACTATAAATTCGGGCCTCGCAGACTCCAACGGGCGGGGGGTGAAAGGAAAGTCGACGCGCGCTTTTGTGCGCCATCACTGCGCGGTTCGCGCGCGGACACCTGTTTAGCGCATCGCTAGCTAACTCCGAAAGCTTAAATAACCAATCTCGTCAGTTTTCAAATATGAAAAATATACCTTATAAATCGTTTTTAATTGTTTAAGAATGATTACAAAATTTGATGGAAGTTCTATTATCAAATTTCAGCCAGTCGAACGTCTTATAAAGTAACAAATCAAGTATTTCGTTTATAGTCGAAATATAAGCTAAAAATCCATTTGAAAGTGATACGGGCGACTTTCGCGTCTATAATTCACCTAATTCGGTCAATCTGTAAAGAAGATGTGATCCAATAAATATAAGGTGTGAAATTCGTATTGCTTTCACGAATTGATTAATGTGTCCGTTTTGTGAGAAGAAACTAAAAATATGATTAGCAATAATCAATTTCATCAACTGTTATGAACTGTTAGGAAATGTTATAAACTGTTATAAACTGTTATAAACTATTATAAAAAATTTGGTTTGAGACGAGTATTCCTAGTATTTATAACAGTTTTTAACAGTTTATAACAGTTCATAACAGTTTATAAAAATTATTTACAGTTATTCACAATCTCGTTAAATAGAAACAATTAAGGACCGCGGAGAAATTATTAATAATTTGTTAACAATTTGTAACAGTCACTCGTAGTTTGTAATAGTTTATAACAGTTATTTACAGTTTCTCATAGTTTATAAAAGTTATTTATAATTTCTAACAGTTTCTAACAGTTTTTAACATCGAGTCCGGAATTCCTTTGCACTTTCGGACACGGTTTCCATCGAGGCGAAAATGCTTAATTTGCACTCTAAATCATTGTTATAAACGATTATAAACTGTTCGAAGTTGTTAAAAACTATTATAAATTGGAATACGCGTCTCAAACCAAACAGTTTATAACAGTTTTCCACGAAAATCATTTTCGCTAAGGGTTCAGTAAAAAAATTTTTTATAATTGAAAATCATTTGTGCCAAACTGCGCCAAAGCGCACAAAACTGTGCTAAACTGTGCCAAACTGCCTAAAATGTTCGAATTATCTCTAGCTTCGCACAGTTTGGCACAGTTTGGCACATTTCGACACAGTTTAGTAAAAAAAAAATTTCCACTAGGGTCCTTATTTAATTTTATCTTTCAATGCTTACAGTGGGCTTATATTTATCAAGGAGCCGCCCAGAGTACAAGGATGAACGGGGAGCCGCTCGAGTGCAGCCTCTACGGGCAGAGCAGCAGCTCCGCCGACTCCGAGAGGTCGTACGAGGACGACCTGCTGGAGCTCGACGTCCAGAAGTGCGTCGAGATCTACTGTGACGAGCGACTGGAGACCGGCTACCTCGCAAACCCCGTCGAGGTCGAGCAATTCTACTTGCAGCACGTCAAGGATGTCGGCAGTGCTGCTAGCTTCCCGTCCGCAGTCGACGACGTTCTGAGTAGCACGAGAATCGGCGATCCTTGCCTCGACGCGGGCGTCGACGATGCGCGCTGCGCCTTCGACAGCTTTTCCTCCACCGACAGCTACGGTTTCGCGCAGCAGATACCCAAGGCCAGCAGCTTCACTGCGACGACGGATGACAGCAACAACGTGAGCAACAGCAGAGAGACTGCCGATAGTGGTTTCGTCGAGCAGGAGCTGACGCCGCCGGTGTTGAAGAAGAGACGCGGTCGCGAGGTGATGCTTGCCGAGGCCGACTCGCTCCTCATCCCCGGCGAGTTCGAGATGTCGCGCAGGGTTACACGCCAGCTGGTGAAAACCAGCGCCAAGAGATCGCGTGGGAGCGCCGCCCTCGACAACGTGCCTGGCAAGCTCGTCTGGGGGTATTTTCGTAACGGCTGGTGGCCGGGTGAGTGGCTGAAACGTTTCTTAATCTCAAAAGAGCAAATAGTAATTGGTAGATTTTGGGTAATCAGATCATTTTATTGTATCTTTTTCTTTTTATTAATTTATTATTAAGCAAATTTACATGATATTTATGTAATATATCATCAATAGCTATTATAATTAAAGCTGAGGATGCTGGGATGATTCACACAGAAGGGAAAATCTGGGTTTCATGGATTGGAGAAGCACGAATTTCCGAGGTCAGCAACATCCGAGCTAAATTATTCATTTTAGTACTTTTTTGTTCATCAAAGTAAATAACAGTCACTGCTTTACAGTTACGAGAGAAGAATGTGGATTTTTTTTCAAATGACTTGGAGACTCGTATTCGCAACTTGGAAGTAACTACAAAAACGAAAGCCATTAGAAAGAAACAAAAAGAAGAAGCATGTTTAAAGACTATTAAAGTAAATTTAAACTAAATTTTCTAATGAAATTATGAAAATAATTAAAATAATGAATTTAATATTGATCAATGAATTATTATTTGAAGCTATTGAAGGAGTATTGTAATGGTAGTGCTTTGATGAGGCCATATACCTCATGGATGAAACATAATGTTTTACCTCTCAAAAATAAATGTAAGTTCAGTAAATTTTCAGTACTATAATATGAATTATATTTATTTGTATATCTATTGTTTATCAACTAACTATGATTGTAGTGGATAAATTACTATTCTACCCTTATCCTGATAGCTTATCGGAAAAACTGAGTAACTTGAAGAAGGTAAATTTTGAAAAAACTGAAAAATTTCTACGACAGCGAGAGAAAGAACGTAAATATTTATTTAGTTTTTATTTTGTACATCTTTATAATTTTATATATATATATAAAATTTTATTGTACAGTTGTCTTCAGATATATAGTTTTAAATTATAAAGAAATTGAAAAATAAAAAATATTGAGATTCAAAATTTTCTATTAATTAATTTTTGTAAGATAATGGTAAGCTTTGTTCTAGGAATAAATAAAGTAACTGAAGCAAAACACACAGCTCGAAAAATTGAGAAGTTGGAAAAACCTATTGAATTAGGCGGTATCAATATTATGGATCAAAAACCTGGAATTATTGTATGGGCAAAAATACAAGGCTACAGTTTGTGGCCATGTACGAAATAATTTCATTTTTTTCAATTGACTCATAAGACTTCATGAATGAAATACTAATGCCAATATTTTATACACTTAATCTTATGTATATATGAAGTATTGGGTTCCAAAAGCTGCCAAGTGTGAGAATCCATTGACCGATCATTCAATTTTGAACCTTATTCAAAATGAACTTGGCAGCTTTTGGAACCCAATGCCTCATATATATCAAATTAAATTTTAAGTAATTTGTTTTTACAACTTAAAATAACTTTTGAATGACAATTAAATATTAAATTCTGTAAGTATTACTCATTCACAATAAATGTAATATTTGCGGTTTTATAGGTGTGGTAATGGATTATCAACATTTAAATCGAAAGCAGCCTAATGTAGCTCATCAGTGGGTTATGTGGTACGGTGATTATAAATATTCACAAGTGAGTTTGAATAATTATTTATTAATTTATCGATATAAATTAATTATGTTTTTGTTTCCTATACTAATAGGTTGAGTATAGACAGATTATTAATTTTCCAATGGGAATAAAAAAGATGGAACATAAAATAAGGGGGATGAAAGATGAACTTTTTTCTAAAGCAGTTCTTCGAGCTGCAAAGGTAATTATTACTCTTGGTCAATTTCAAATTAATAGTTTTTGTACTGCTATTGACTATTTATATAATCTTGGAAGGACTACTATGAACAATTAGGATATTTGACGGAGCCCTGGAAAATAGAAGGTTTAGTACATCGTTTTTATGAATCCCAAGCTAAAGATGATTTGAGCAATATCCAGCAGGAGCCAAATGACCAGGATCCTTACTCCCAAACAATAAAAAAACAGTTACGAAAACAGATTAATAATCAACCTGTTAGTGAAGAGAGAAAAAAACTAATATTAAAAAATAGTAAGTAAAATTTGAAGGTATATGTCATTTAAAAATGAACCACTTCTATAAAATATATGATAATTTAATGATATTTTTTTAATATTACAATAGAAGTTCTACCACAAGCTCTTTCTGGAAAGTTGCGTTTAGAATTCTTATGTGCAACATGTTTTGGAACAAGTAAATTAGAGGAACATCCATTTTTTCAGGCATCAATGTGTACCAAATGTTTGGTAAATAATATTAATATTTAGTGTTAAAATATTTTTGTTTAAGTCAACGTAGCTCTGCACACATTTATGATCCCTTAATCATCTATGCCTTTGGAACGCTTATTTCGCTATTAAACTTTTATCATTTTTTTCAGGAAGATTTTCGGCCAAAAGTTTTTGCTTATGGAAACGACGCAAAATGTGTAAGTTTTTATAGCTTTCATTAATTAATAGTTTTGATATATAATTTTTGAGTTTAAAAATAAAAATATTTCCTTTTCAGTTTTATTGTAGTTTTTGTGGTGGTGATGATTTAGTTGCTATGTGTGATAATATGAGTTGTCCAAGGTGAATTGAAGTTCATTTTTAATGTAAAAATATATGTATTTTTCAATGTTATAAATACTTTTTAGTTCACATAGCTTCTTATATACTATTATTATGACACTTCCTTTAACATTTTTTTTCCATTCTAACATTTTTTAATTTTTTTTTTACCGCTATTTTATTTTTACTTTTAGAGTGTTTTGTACTGCTTGTATAAAGTATATTATTTGCCCAGAATTTTATGAGGAGATTCTGCTAAAGCATCCCTGGTACTGTTTTCTCTGTGACTCGAGCCCGATAGCAGACAGCGTGGTAAGGATACGTAGCGACTGGCGAACCAGATTGATATCGATATACCGCATTCATTGCGACGACAAAGCGCCCTCGAATTTGGAGCGTCTTAATCCTAACAGGAAAATAAGAGTTCTATCGCTCTTCGACGGCATTGGCACTGGTATGGTAGCATAACTTTTATGAATCGGATGAATGTTGATTAAATTATTAACCTAATATTCACAGCACCTAGAAAATTAGTTATTGCTTTCAGGGCTCGTTGTGCTGAAGAAATTAAATATTCAAATAGAATGCTACTACGCGAGTGAGATTGATCCCGATTCTATGCAAGTCAGCTTCTTCAATCACGGAAACGAAATCGTACAATTAGGTGATGTCAGAAACATAGACGAGAAAAAAATTAAAGAAATTGTTCCTATCGATTTGTTGATTGGTGGCTCTCCGTGTAACGAATTGAGTTTGGCTAATCCAAAGAGACGAGGATTAGACGGTAATTTTTG
This sequence comes from Torymus sinensis, assembly GCA_030522985.1. Classification (NCBI taxonomy): domain Eukaryota; kingdom Metazoa; phylum Arthropoda; class Insecta; order Hymenoptera; family Torymidae; genus Torymus; species Torymus sinensis. The sequence continues at coordinate 8,217 of JAPYZP010006124.1, forward strand.
TGATTTTTAAAATATTACACTGCATTATTAACATGGCGATAATTTTGATTTCAGATCCCGAAGGGACAGGTGTACTCTTTTATGACTATTGCAGAATAAAAAAACTCGTGAAAAAACATAACAAGAAACGCCACTTATTCTGGCTTTTCGAAAATGTTGCCTCAATGCCAAAGAAATTCAGAATCCAAATCAGCGAGTAAGTGCTCTTGTTACTTTTAAATATTTACATTTTATAATAAATCCATTTTTGACTACATTCATATAGAAATTTTATATCACGTAATATAAAAGATCTTTGTATTTCAGGAATTTAGGCCGTGAACCGAAATTCCTCGACTCGGCGGATTTCTCTGCGCAGCACAGGCCTCGGCTGTACTGGGGCAACCTACCGTGGGGTCCCTACCAGCTCAATGACACGATTCTCCAGAACTTGCTACGAAAGCGATGTAATCGTCAGGCGCTCGTGAAGAAGATAATGACCGTCACCACTAGGATGAATTCCCTCAATCAAAGTAGGTTTTTTCTCTTTAAACATATACTGAAGGAGTTCTGTAGCAACTATAGTGCAGAGTTAGGTGTAAACTAACTGCATGGATTTTTATGTATAATTATATTTTATGGCTAATGCCCTAGTGGAAAGTTAATTTGCTCAAAACTGTTTAAAACAATTCGTAACTGTTCAAATCTGTTTCAAACTGTTTAAAACTGTTCAAAATCGTTTAAAACTGTTTAAAAGTGGGAATTTTTGGACGTTTATAAAAATTTTGAACTGATTTGAAACAGTTTTGAACAGTTTTAAACTGTTTTGAGCAGTTACGAATTGTTTTAAACAGTTTTGAACTTTTGTATTAAAATATTATTAATTAACAAGAATTTATTTAAAACAGTTTAAAACAGTTTTGTACAGTTGTGAACTGTTTTAAATAGTTTTAAACCGTTTTGAACATTTATGAATGGTTTTAAACAGTTTTGAACAGTTTTAATCAGTTCTGAAGTTTTGTATTATAATTTTTTTAGAATATTTTTGAACTGTTCAAACAAATTCTTCAAATAAATTCCTGATGATCAATACATTTTCAATACAAATGTTAAGAATTGTTTAAAACTGTTTAGAATTATTCATAACTGAAACGGTTTAAAACTGTTCATAACTGTTTAGAACCGTTTTAAACTTTAAAAAATGTACACTTTTAAACAGTTTTAAACAGATTTGAACAGTTACGAATTGTTTTAAACCGTTTTGAGCAAATTAAATTTCCACTAGGGTGCTCATCAGAAAGTGTTTTCGCAAAATATCATTTTTAAATTAGCTTTTTACTTTTTTCAATTAAAAAGATTTTTAGAACAAAAGTTTGTCATGTAATCTAAGTTTTTTTAAAGAAATAGGAATAATACTACAACTATCCTGAAAATTCATGCATTTGAATTTTTTAACATAGCAAAAGCAAACCTGAAGCCAGTATTAATGGACGGCAAAAAGGACATGCTTTGGGTGACGGAATTGGAGGAAATCTTTGGTTTTCCCATGCATTATACAGACGCAAATTTGCAGAAGACGCGACGATTGCAATTGATCGGTAAGGCATGGAGTGTGCAGACGCTGACGGCTATACTTCAACCCGTGTTCTTGTTTTAAGAAAAAATTTAATGCATAAGTAACAAAGTATCATTCGAATAGATAAAAATTTTTTTAATTTCGGTTTTATTAAAGTATGACAATATCTGATTTTTATGAGTCATAGTTTTTAACGTATCGTATCGGAAGTATTTGATACTTCTGAAATTTTGTGAAAAAGTTATCTTATTTCTAAATTGTTGATGTTTCGAATAAATGTTCTGTTAGTGCTCTTTATGAATGTTCTTGTAAAAATCTAAAATTTTAGAATTTTCGTAGTTTTTACAGTATTATTTTCTATGTACATCAAAGAAGTATTTTTACTTATTTTATAGATTTTCTTATTTTTAAAAATTATAAAACTATAGTACTTGTGTAAAAGAATACAGAATAAAGCATGTAAATTCCATGTCTTTCTTATTTTACATCATTCAACTCCACGTTTAGGACATCTGCTAAGATACCTAGTCGCTGTGCAAAAGGAATTTATTTTGCAAATTTTTCTTCCCAGTTTTGTAAGCGTGTTTTAGTAATTTTATTAATTCATGTTAACAAAGCGCTTTGTTTATAGTAAGTATAGTAACTTCAAAACTATTTACTTTTTTCATTCAAATCAACAAGTTGAAAACGTTTATATGACTACTCTTTATGTATTTTGTAGTTATGAGTGTAGGTTTTCTTTTCCTTTTTTAAGGTAACTAAAATTAAATTGTAACATGTACCAATGAATGCGCATAAAAATTGTGACCTAAAACCATTTTTAATAAATAAAGCAAACTGATGCATTTTATCGCTATATACTGCAATAAACGTATTTTGTATAATTAAAAATTTTATTGTTACAATGATTTAAGAAATTATGTACATCATTTTTAATCCTACTAGCAAGTTCAGGCGCGCTGCGCGTCTTCCTTTCCCTTGATTATACCTAGCTATACAATTGATGCAGAAATATTATGAATTTAAAATTTATTTATACCCAGGCGGAAATAATCTATAATAAAAATTAAAAAAAGTTTATAACCGATATTACCAGATTATAAAGTCAGGTTTTGAAACTTTTATAAAAGTCTAAAACTATTATAAATAGTTATTTACTTTTTTAAGTTTTTTGGATTGCCGAAAAATTTTAACTTATTTGTTCAGTAAAAAAAAAGTAAATAACTATTAATAACTATTATCAATTTTTAATAATTGAAAATAATTATTTTAAACTTATAATTAATAATGATTTCATATAAACTTATAATTAATAATGATTTCATATAATAAGACTTTTAGAATGATTTTAAAGATTAAATTCATTCAAAACTATTTAAAACTATATATAACTATTATTATTAAATAAAAAAAATTTATAACTGATAATAACTTTTTACGGATTGATTTATGGTTATCCACTGTGGCCCAAAAAAGTAAATAAAAGTTTATAACTGTTCTAAACTTTTTTTAGCTACTCATAACAAAAAAAAAACTGTTAATAACTTTTATACTTTAACTTTAGTATGGTCTCAAATCCTATCTTTATAAACAGATATTAACAGTTATAAACTTTTTTTTTTAAATTATAAAAAATTATATATTGTTATTAATAATTATTTGCAAAGTTTTATTTCCGCCTGGGTCCAAATTTATCCAATGTTAGTTATTGTGCATTGTATTTATTTTAGTTTATTCCTACAATACAAAAATTTGGAGGTTACAAATTGAACTGTAATCACAACAGTACCTATTCATTAGTCCTTCATACCTGTTTGTTATACAAAATCAAATTTTAAGTCATTAATAATATTTATTGCTTATATTTTCAGTTTAAATATTTCATAATTCCAAACTTCGTGGATTTTATTTGGAAATTCATAAAGCAAATCTTGCCTATTACATATTGACCTATCAAAATCAAGCCTTTAGGGTGCTTCAACATGGCCGCTCATCACTTTTTTAAGATTAAAAAAAAATAAACTAGCAAAATCCAAACGCGCTTCGCGCGTACTATTTTGTTTTTGAGGTTATGAGTATAATTTTTCATTATAATTTCCTTTTAATTAGTTTAAATGATAGGATAATCAGATAATTTTTCGAAACAAAAAATTAATGTTTTCATTATGTTTTGATTTAATTATTTAGTGTGAAATAGTTAAGAATAAAAATTCAATTTAAAAAATTTAGCGGAAGTAACGGATCTTTCCGCCTATTCGTTACAGACCAATCAAAATTAATCTTTAAATGCTTCACAACATCCGGCTATCATGTTTTTAGGCAGAAAGTACAATAAGCGGCGCGTGCTTTGCACCGTGCTCCGCATACTCTAGGTGTTTCGCTGATTGGTCAATTCCATCCATGCCAACAGTTATTCAAAAGAACTGACCAATCAGCGGTTGGCGGAGCACGGCGCAGAGCACGGTGCGTATTGTACTTTCTCCCTTAAGAGTGGAAAAAAGGAGGATAAGGGAGATATTTCATAATTCCAAACTTTGTGGTTTTCATTTGGAAATTCATAAAGCAAATATTGGCGGCTATTCTATATTGACTTATCAAAATCAAGCCTTTAGATGCTTCAACATGACCGCTCATCACTTTTTTAAGAAGGGACTTATCTGCAAATTATACTGTCACAACAAAACTCGGTACATTGATTACTTATTGTAAAAAATTTCATTTGAACGATATCACGGTATATTGACTATACACACTACACGCCATCTACAGTTTAGTTTTAGCCAAAAAGCAGTCACGTCAGCCAGCGTTGGCTCCGCACAATTCTGACTGTAAGAAATGTATATCTATATATACTATATATATAGAGATACATTACTTACATTCAGAATAGTGCGGGACCAACGCTGACGTCAGCGCCGACCAATCAGATGCTTTGTTTACATGGACATAACCAATCGTAAACGTTTTATTTTGGCTTCACTTTCCGGTCATCATTTTTTAAGAGAGGAAAAATAAAAAAATAAATATAGAAGGAAGGAGGAAAAATTACATGATTTACAAGATGTAAAATGCTGTTAAAAATTTGTGAATGGAAAAGAACATGATTTCTATCATACTAAATTTTAGAAATACACAAAAACTAATTCTGTTTCAAAATTTTACACAGTATATGGATAATTTTTTAATGATGCAATTATTTAAATTAAATAAAATAATGTTATGAAGATTACAATATAAAATAGGGAAACTTTGTACGAAAACTGATGTCAAAAATGCTTCGAAAAACAAAACTTAAAATAAGGGAAATGAGAACTTTCTGTATACCATGTAATTTATTTATATTAAATATATATATGTACATGTTATTTAACATTTCTTACTTCATTTTAACAAACTTTAAGTCTGTTACAGATGTTTAAGTTGTTACATTTTTTTATTTCGTCGGCTGGGAGAGAGAAAGTCCTATCTGGGCTTCGCGTGGAAAAAAAGTCCTATCTCTTTATTGCGTGGAAAAAAGTCCTATCTCGACTTCGCGTGGAACAAAGTCCTATCGCGGCTTCGCGTGGAAAAATGTCCTTTTTTTCGTGCGTAAGAAAGTCCTATCTGGGGGACTCCGTTTTTTTACGTTGAGAACCGCTGTAGAGTTTTGAAAAATCGGTCTTCGTTTCACACTGGATCACTATTTTAGGTATCACTAAAAATAGTTTTCAGCTCGATGCGTCGAAAACCCAGGTGCCGCTTGACACCTTATTTTGCTCATATTATTTAAATGGGGAGGGGCATTTTTTCTGTATTTTTTTTTTAAGACTACAAAAGCTTAAACATTAAAATCAATCTAGAAACTGCTAAAGAGCTTTTTTCTATAATATATTTACACAGAGGAACCGCTATTCAGGCCGATTGGAGAGTTGTGTAGTTGTTTTTAAGATATTTGTTGCCTCGCAAAAACGACTTTTTTCACATTTTTGATGCTTTTTTCTTTTCTTTTAGTCTATAATATATTTAGTATATATTTAGTATATAGTCAATCATTTAATCTAGGATAGTCATCTTAAATACCAGTTCAAAAAATGAAATGAAAACTAGAGAAAACGAGCTTTTATTTGTCTTTTACCGAATTAAAAACGTATCTCTGGCACGTATATCGGGTTTGAACCTACGAATTTTAACAACTACAAGAAAAGAAATAAAGTTCTTACCAAAACGAAAAAAAAACCCTCGCTATCGCTCGGGCGATACGGTGCAAAAATGGGCTGCTAATAGCCATGATGGATTTATGCAGTCAGTGCTATAAAATAGTGTACGATACACGTGTCATAAGTCGCTCTTTATGGCACGGCGTTAAGCGCACTCGTTACGCTCGGGCGCTTAATACACGCCGTACCGTAAAGAATGACTTATGCCACTAGTATCGTAATGTACCATTTTTCCACGCGATGCCGAGATAGGACTTTTTTCCATGCGAAGTCGAGATAGGACTTTTTTTTCCACGAGATAACGAGATAGGATTTTTTTCCACGCGAAGCCCAGGACTTTCTTCCAGCCGACGATTTATATCATCATCATACTTCTATTTGCATTTCGCAATTCCAAGATTTTTTTAAAAAGAGGTTATGTACAGTAAAATAATAATGCACATGTAAAATTCAAATGATACTATTTATATTTTTGAAGATTAATTCAAATATAAATGTTTTGAAATTTTTAAATTATATATGATGTTCATAATAAATGTATGAAAAACTGATAATATAAAATTATATTATCAGTATGGCAAGGAAGCTGCTTATGTTGACGTTTTAAAAATAAGAAATTGTTTCAATCTTTTTTCCTTTTTCCTAAAAGACCCTTCCTAAATGCGAAAAAGAAAACGAAACGTATAATAGGAGCGAATCTAGGCAGTGATCTTGCCCTGATCGACGCGGAAGAAGCCACGGCGCGTCTCGCGACTCGTGGGCAGCTCACCCCTGTCGGCAGCATATGGGCCAGTCACGCGCTCACCGGGGTGTAACAGGGCGAACGGCACGGTCGAGCAGCCAGACAGCAAGTTCACGTGGCGCAGCTGCAACCGCGTCAGCGGCGTGTTCACGTATATACAGCGTCGCTTCATGTCAATGCCTCTCACTATTCCTGCAAAAGGTCGATTAAATCGTCGTTAGTTTTAGAGTTTAAATACGAAACTAAAATGATTAGTCGGCTACTCTTGATACTAGTTAATTAGTTGATTTTATATTGAGAAGAGGTGCTTTGAAAATATTTAAAAATCATGATAGTTGTGGCATATGCAGTTTTCAAAATCCCTTTTTTGTTGTAAAGTTAATTGTCAGTGTACATAATATTTAATAATTTTCAAGTTACAAAAGCGTATACTTCTCGAAAAATTAAGAAACAATTTTTCAAGCATTATTGCCATTACTTGTTACTTTAAATAAGTATACTTTATTAAGCAAATTAATAGCAATCAAGCAAGCTGTTCATTCTTCAATAGGTAGAATCAACTATAAGATTAGAATTGAATATATAACAAAAGTTTTTACCATATCCATAGCATGTACATGCTGGTGGCTTTATTACAACTAAAGGATAAATTAAATTTTCTTTATCAGCTGTAATGCTATTATCTTCTAAATCAATGCCACACAGGGCAACTATATTTCCGTTCATCGCCGCCAGTATGTGAGTCGGCGAGATGCTGGATTTTAGTAAAGACACGTAAAAAGATGAAAATGGCAACCTGCAAAAATGCCATTATATTAAATTTGTACTTCAACACAACTATTGAAGACATAGAATACTTACTCATATGGAATTATGTTATTAATGGTGTAAGATGTGAAGTTACAAAAGCTAAAACAAAATAAGTGGAATTTTTAATATTTATATATTTGTATTTTTTTGTATATATATTATGTATTTATTTTTTTGGTTTATAAGTTAATTAGTGAAATCATTTATCACCTTTTGTCATCAGCATTCTGGATTATTTGACTAAGATATGAAAGTAATACTAATTCACGTTGCTGTCGTGGTTCCATGTTCCACGTTTCAAACTGACGTTTCCCTTCAGCCATAGAATTTATGTAATGTAATTCATAATCACAAATTTTCTCAAAAATTAAAGGATCTTCGTCGAGAGTTATAGAGAAAGTTTTCTAAAATTTGTTATTTTATTTTAATGATTATTTTAAGTGTAACCTGATTGTTGAAAAAATTCCACAACTGGATAAAAGTTATGCATTATATAGAATGAAAACAACACTTAAATACTTACTTTTTTATTGACTGCCTGTGGCATTAAAGCAAAATCAAAATTATTTCTTGGCCTTTTCGATAATATTTGAATGACATTGTTTGGTTCAATTAGTTTTATAAGAAATATACAGATATCAAGTCCAATACCCTTACAAAATCCCATTGTGTTAACAATAATAGGATACTGACCAAAATCTTTCTTACTTTGCAAGCATTGAACTAATTTTTTAACACATTCAATATATCGAGTTATGCAGTTTGTAACATTAATGTCTTCCAAGAACAGTTGGTAAAATGGTGACTTTAGATGGGTAAAATTTGGACCCAGCAGAGGTTTATCTATAATATTTAAAGATACACAAGCTGCAGGTGTCATCTCAGCCTGTCCTGGATCTAAATCTAATAATACAACTTTCTCAGAATGCTTCAATAAATTGTTAATCAAATAACGAGCTGTAGTGGATTTTCCAACACCTTTTCCTCCAGTGATCATTGCACAAAGGGATTTTATTGAATTCCACTGGACTAGTAGCTTCTTCGTTACTTTTTCATTCCATTGAGGAGAAATAGATATTTCATTTTCTGAATTATAAAACTGGAAATTTGCTTGTAACACATATTCTGCTCTCTTTGGATTACACCATGAATATTTTACGTTTTCAAGTTTAGGAAACAGTTTAAATGTGCAGTGATTATTTAAAAAGTTGGTCAAAGTATTTTCAAAGTTTTCTATGAGGAGAACTGACCATCCTGGTTCGCAGTCACTAACAGCATCATGAAGTTTGGTCTTCAAAGATCGATCAACTCCCTCCGTCGTTAAAACATCCCATAAAGCTTCTTTATCATAAGTGTTCTCTGATTTAGAAGTAGTTATACTAATAGAACTATAACCTCTAGGCGAATAAATTTCTACCGGCATTACTGTACTTTGTGGATTGAATGTACAGCCATAAAGTTCTACAGCACCATATAAAACTCTTAATTTTAATTTACCTAAAATTGAAAATTCTGTTTTCGGTTGCAAAAATAAAATAACTTTACTCTCTAGAGAGAAAAACTGTGCTACATTATTTCCACTTATAGAAGAATTTACTTTAGAACGATGAGTATTTTTATCAACAAGATCTTTTAAAGTGTCAGAATCTTTAGGCAATTTATCAATAGCTTTCTTTTTGGATTTTCTACTACTTTTTGGTTCTGTTAAGCTTTCAAATCCTTTTGTGACTTCATTATAGAAATCTTGCAAAGCTTGAGAAATGTCAGAATTGGGACCTTGTCTAACATCTGCAATAGTACAATCACTTACAACTGATTTCTCTACAGCTTTAGGAGATTGAGATTGTTTCTGTGGATTTTCTTCTTGTTTCTGTAATTTATTTATACAATCAGTTTCCTGTTTCTTTGTAACATCTTCATGGTCTTGCAAAGATTTTGGGATATAAGAATTTGATGATTTTTTGAGATTGGCCTCAACAATAATTGGAAAGCTATCCATATCAGTTTCATCAAGTTTTATATCAGATACTGTACTTTTCTTTGATAATTGTGGTAAAGATGATTCACCTGTAATTATTTAATTTGCACATTAGTTGAAGGTTAATTAGTGATATCTTAATTAACGGTCATACAAAATTAAAAAGTTAATTTTTTTTAGTAATGATTGATACATTAAAAAGTAATCAATAACACAAATAAAATATTAAATTTATTTTTTGTTGTATATACTATTGAGATTATTTTCTACTAAATGCTTAGATATTTTAAGTGCAATAAATTTATAAAACTGGCATATGTTGAATGTCAATTAAAATATACACATATCAAGAAACCCTGTGACCGTTTACACTTGAAAAGTACCCCAGTGGAAATTTAAAATGTATGAAAAGGTATCAAAATGTATCAAAAGGTATCAGAGTGTATCTAAGTGTATATAGAGGTTGCATTTCGTAATTT
>JAPYZP010006126.1:0-10237 GCA_030522985.1 Torymus sinensis
ATTTACTACAGATTGAAAATATCACACTGGTTCCTCCATAAATGCAAATTTTAAAAATCGCATTTTGGCCAGCTTTTTTCGAAAATGGACCACTGTGCGGCGTGCCTTCCTGCGCATGCTGCGCGCGCAGGTCCTGGCGGGAGGGCCGGCGCCACGCGCCCCTCTCTGCGTTGGGTGGCGCGGTGAGAGCGGTGCATGGAGAGTCAGGAAGTCTATGCTGGAGGTTCAAGTAGAGCGGACGTGAGCACCCGAAGTTGCGGTGACCTTTCTCTGCCTTCGTCATTTTCCCGTGTGTGTGTGTGTGTGTGCTTCGGGCTGTTCCCTAACTGGTGCAGGGCTGCTCTCTGGCTAGGTGTGCGGGCTGACCCCGGGGGTGGGAGTGCTTCGGGCTGTTCCCTACCAGGGTGCTTCGGGCTGTTTCCGGATGAGTTGCAGGGCTGTTCCCGATCGGGGTACAGGGCTGTCCCCTGTCGAGGTGCGCGGGCTGCTCCCAAACGGATCTAGGGCTGTTCCCTCAGATTAAATCTCGACATCGCCGTCGCGGGCTGTTCCCAAACAGGTATGTGACAGTTCCTTTCTTTGCGGGACCACGTGGTTGGAGGGCGATCCACGTCGCTCCTGAGCAGGGCCTTGGCCGTTTTGCTACCCACTAGAGTATCGCTCCAACGCTACCCCTGTCCTGATTTCCTTCCAATACTACACGCGTTCTTGTTTTGCCATTTTATGTACCTTTTGATTCTCTACCATTATTATTATTGTTAGCGTCGGCTGATCAGCTATGTGTTCTCTTTCCATATTTGCTGCTCCCAAACGGATCTAGGGCTGTTCCCTCAGATTCGACCTCGACATCGCCATCGCGGGCTGCGCCCAAACAGGTATGTGACAGTTCCTTTCTTTGCGGGACCACCGATCTTTATAAATATTATTAATTTTGATGTCACACAAGTTTTATTGGGTTCAGTATAGCATATTGAACCAAAAAGTACGAAAAATCCAAAATCGATTTTTTTGAATTTTTAAGGCGTCTGAGCCCCTTCAAACAACTTTTTGCATAGGAAAGTCTATACTATAATTATGATGCCCTTAATGAATTGTACATCAGACAAGAAACAAATCTATTATTCTGCCAAAAATGACCAAAACAATAAGTGATAAAAATATCTATGTATCAGCTATTAGAGTTTTCAATAGACTAACAAACAACCACAAAATTTTGGATAAAAGTATAAAATCTACTTTTAATAAATTAAAGGAATAGATTAAAGCTAATAAGTAACCCCCCAAATCTAAAGTTATGCCTTTCTGATTGGCTCTTGTAACACTGTTATAAGATGCCAAGCCTGAGCGCATCTAACTTTAAGATATACTTAGTTTTAGGACAAAGATATTCCACTGTTATTCTTTTACGGAAATTTATATTCTACTCCGTAGTTATACTACTGTTATTCTCTTACGGAAATATATATTATATATTGTATAGTCACTAAATGTAAAACACTTAGTTCTGAAGTATGAGTGGATCCTTAGGGACTTCCTTTCTATGTGGGTATATATGTGTGGATGTGTGTGTGCGTGTGCGCATGCATACAAGTGTATCCGACCGTACTTTTGGGGACCTATAGTCTCTTTCTCCAGAGTCGATGAGGAGGTAAGGGCGCGCGCTGCGCGCGCGCCATTGTCTACAAACCGAGCCTAAAGTGTGATTCCCCGTCCACAAAAGTACACTCTGACATGTTAGAACTTCGGGGACCGTCCCCAAAAGTCGTCGAAGTCCTCAAAAGTAGCTTACGACACCAAAAAATGTCCCCAATAGTAGCTTAGTGTACGTTCATGCGTGCATGAGTGTGTGTGTGTGTATGCAGGAATGAATGTCTCTGGATCTGCGCACAGCGCAAGTCTGTTTACCTTAGTAGAATTAAAATATTTTTTTTTTAAAAATATTTGTAATGTAATACTATGTATTTACTTTGGAGTGAATAAATAAGTAATGAATAAATTGTATTTTACTTTTAATCAATACGCTCTCGTCTAAACCACACGTCTTCGACCCTTTCTAACCCTGCCCACAGCGAGTATGTGTAAATATTGTTTTTGTGTCTATATAAGTGAATGAAAAAAAATCTTTCAACTACTGTATCAGTTGAGATTTGTTGCTTAGAATTGTTGTACTTTACTTTCAATGAGAAGATTATTAAGGGTTAAAATGATGAAAAAATCGATTTTTTTTTATTGGATTATTAGTTGAAAAATCTCTTCAAAAATATGCTTCCGCAAACCGTTTTTCGAAATTAGACTTTGTTTTTCATTGAGAACAAAACATATAAAAAAAAATAAATCGAATTTTCAGGAAAATTTCGTTTTTATACCGAAAATTTGTGGAACTCTTTTCAATGTTGAATATAATCATCCACATTGTGAAAAATCTTTTATTTCAGCGAACGTACGTTTTACTTATATTATTTGAAAAAGTTCTTCTTTATGACGGTTACCCCTATCGATGAAGCAGAGCACTGTAGAAAAACCTTAGATGTTATAGAAAGCACGGCGGCTCTATATTTTTTCTATGTTTATATACTTGTATATTTTGTTTTTAAAAAGCCTTGCTTGTATTAAAAAGATTAAGTGTTTTTTAAGCAAAATAATGTTTAATATACTTTTTTTAACTCATCAGTCTTTTTCAAGACTATTTTAATTTCATATTTTATGAGTATTTTTAAAATGTTATGATTTTAAATAGTTTACAACTATTTTTATTGTTTCTCTTATTATTACAAATATTTTTTGTAGTGACTAAATTGTATAGTATTATATATATTCATATATATATACTAGGGGGGGTACCCGCCTACTCGCTCCGCTCGTCAACCCCGAATTAGAATTTTGAAAATATGTTAAATGTAATCTAGAATATAATATGTATAATTTATTATGGGTTTCTAATTTTTCAATGAATCATTCTTAAATTGAACATGTACTTAAATATAGTAGTCTTCAATACCTAAAGAATAGTATTTCATGCATCTTTGGAGCGAAAATCTTGCCTATTTTCCTCCCGTAGTACGTATAATATTTTTGAAACTACCCGGGCCGAAAATACCGCATTCGCCTCCTTGAGTCGGGAGCGAAAATAGTAGTTCCGTTAGGGTATGGTTCTGTCTCTATGTGTCTGTATCTATGTCACGCTCTCTGTCTCTCTCAATCTATGTCTCTGTCTCCCCGTCTATATCTCTACGTTTCTGTCTCTATGTTTCAGCCTTTAGGTGATGTCTCTACATCTATGTTTTTACGTCTCTGTCTCTGTGCCTCTGTCTTTAATCGATGTCCCTATATCTATGTTTCTGCATCTTTGTCTCTGTCTCTACGTCTCTGTCTCGCCTCTGTCTCGTCTCTATGTCTCTGTCTCTACGCCTAAGTCTCTACGTTTCTATCACTACTTTTCATTCTCTACGTCTCTGTCTCTATTTCTCTGCCACTACATCGAGATCCCTACGTCTCTGTGTATCTCCCTCTGTATCTACGGCTGTCTCTATTTCTTTGTCAGTACATCTAGATCCTACGTCTCGACCTCTACTTTTTTATCTCATGAAACCTGCCACCACATCTATGTCTGTAATTTCTTTCTCTACTTTCAGTCTCTACTTACTACCTGTGCGTCTCGGTCTCTACTTTCTGTCTGTACGTTTCCAACTCTACATTTCTGTCCCTACGTCTATAGGTATCTGCGTCTACGTGTCTGTCCTTACGTCTCGGTCTCTACGCCTCTGTGTACTGCTCTGTCTCTACGTCTCTGTTTCTATGACTGTGTCTCTACGTCTCTGTTCCTATGACTCAGTTTCTCCGTCTCTGACTTTATGTTTATGTTCCTTCTCTTCTTCGTCTGTGCCACTGCCTTGACGTCCCTGTTTCTATTTTTCTTTCTGCAAGTCTCTGTTAGATACACCTTTTCTCTTACGTGCCCCCCAACTCGCTCCGTTCGTCAACCCCGAATTAGAATTTGGAAAATATGTTAAATGTAATCTAGAATTCAGAGACACAGAGAGCGAGACATAGATACAGCCACATAAAGACTGAACCATACCCTAACGGAACTACTTTTTTCGCTCCCGTCGCAAGGACGCGAATGCGGTATTTTTTCACTTCTATTTCATAAATAATAAGTATTTCATATATATTTGCACTAGACAAGATACTTAATTTATTAATAGTAGAATTTTTTCTTCCATTTTTCAGCTGTAACCGCTTTAAACTTTGTTATGTTTTATCGGAACACAACAATACTGAAATTGAAATCTTTTTGTTAAATATGCCAATTACTGGTTGTAATGTGAAGAGGCTGCCAGGAATTAATAATAAACACAGTAGAGAAGATAAGTATACAAAAACTGTTTCGAAAAATTATATGTCAATTGTCTCAGAATTAAATTTTTAATAATTTTCAGGCAGGGCACGTAGCGCTGCTCTGGAATACTTTAACCAAATCAATGAGAGAGTGAGGAGAGTCTTGTTTACATATATGTACACAGAACGACTTCAGCGGATTATGGAAATAGACCTCCAATTAATACGTACGATGTCCAGTGCATAAATTGCCTTAGGTAGCACATTTATTTATAAATGGCTTACTCTAGCCTTATACGCCTATTTACAAACAAGTGCGCACACACATCCACACGTGCAGGAGCCGGCGCTCCATTGATCATCGCAGACCACTTAATCCTCTTACGTCACGGCCACAATAATAGTATCCCAGAGTTTTCAGAAATTTCCATGGCCTTCGATGCCCTTTGGTGCTTTCAGTTTTTTTATTGTTTGCTACCAGGTGTATCTTGTATTCTATTTTATCTTTTTGCTATGCTTACTGGTACGCGTTTAATCCAACCAACGTGGGGATTTTAATCTCTATCATTCGAGAAGGGTGAGAAGCGGATATAGATAAGCCCGTATCATTTTCGATGATCATTCTACTTCCAGCTCTAGAGCAGTTCTAGGTCTCCAGCTTGGTCTCACCATCGACATTGTCTTTGGATGTTTTTAAATAAAGAGAGCTTTGCTCTCAGTTTAAATATGGCTTTGCCTTATTTTTATTTAAAAAAACCCTTTTACGTCTCTTCCTTTTTTGTATGATATTACTACGAAATTTAATAATTTACTTTGAAAATACGTCTAGTTTTTATTCGTTAAATACTCGGAAACAATTAAAATATTTGAAGTAGTTATTCTTTAATATCGGAATAGTCGATATCTTACAACGTATAGAAATCTCTTAAAAAATATGCAAAATTATTAAAAAATTATTCATAGATGTATATTAAATGGAAGAATTCAATTAGTTCAATATCTGCTGCACTCATTCTGCGTAAATATTGAGACAGAGTCACAGCCAGCTACTCGTGAGCGCTGCATTGTTGTTGTCGTCGCCGAAGACGCCGATCGGGCAGGGTTAGGTGATATAGTAGCGGTAGAGAGAGAGAGAGAGAGAGAGAGAGAGCGAGAGAGCGAGCATCATAATCGGACAAATAATCAAATTGCAAGTATCACAATTATGATTAGAGAATAGTGATAGGAGCAAGGGAGGGGTCGCGGCCAGTTAGGATAGAGGAGGACGCTGGAGATAATTTCTTCGAGGGACGAGCTCCGCGGAGAAGAAGCGATCAGCTAACTCGATCATCGTCCTTCGCTCCGAGCAGTCGTACCAAGCAAGGAGTAGTTCGAATAAACGTATGTGTCACAGAAGCCCGTAGACTAGCTATTTGAAGGATTGTGCGAGTGACAAGAGTAGTCGGGTTTTCAATAGAAAAGTTCCGGCACGAGGAAGATTTACTGTTGAATTTGTGAGGAATGTGGTCGTGTTCGACGTGAGCTTTCGAGTTTATTCCAGTTATAGGAGCACGCGAGTGATTCGAGTTACATTCCTCGCGACTTCTCCAGGTTGTCAATCAGCACTGGGAGAGGAAGCCGATGCGACCAGGGCCAACGAAATCGCCAATCTATCTTTCGTTATTAAATAACCTAAACTTATTATTGATACGATTGTAATTTTTTAGTAATTGTGTCGTTCAATGTGATTGTCCTCTCGAGTTTTCTTTCAGGTCTCTCTAATAAGAAAATTGCATTCGCCGATGGTTATCAGTAAAATTACTGTATCGTCGGAAGCGATTTTGAATATTGTTGTTGTTGCGGTTTTGAACCCTTTTTCAAGAGCGGAGTTTCTAGCTGCGGTAGAGTGCCGCTATTGGTAAGAAAATAGAAGGTGCTAAAATTTTACTTTTTATGTATACTTTTGAGGTATGGAGTATCCCACCTAGGTCCATGGATAACGAGATATAAATCTATTAAGACAATTCTGAATCCCATACCCACCTACTCCATGAACAAGGAGTTATAAATGAAAAACGTAAATTCTCAATCCTATACCCCTAAACTCACCTACCTCATGGACAACGAGTTACTACTCCTACAACAATGAATTAGAAATCAGAAACGTAAATTCTCAATCCCATATCCCTAAATTCACCTACCCTATGCTTAATGAGTACCAATCTCAAACGTAAACGCCAAGACCCTAAACCCACCTACTCCATGGATAACGGATAAAAAATCTAAAACGTAAATGCTTAACACAACTGTTAACGAGTTACAAATTTAAAATGTACATTCTCAACCTCATACTCCTAAACTCACTACTCCTAGAACAACGAATTAGAAATGTGAAACGTAAATTCTCAATCCCATATCCCTATATTCACCTACTCCATTCTCAATGAGTTACAAATTTCAAACGTGAATGCCTAACGCCAAGCTTCACCTACTCCATGGGTAACGAATTGCAAATCTAAAACGTAAATGCAAAAACTCGAACACATAAACCAAGCTACCCCATGATAACGAGTTACAAATTTAAAACGTAAATTCTGATTCCCATACTCCTAACCCACCTACGCCATGATAAAGGGTTACAAATCGAAAACGTAAATGATACATCCCGAGCCTCTGACATATCCTGCCGCACGGATAACGAATTACAAATGTAAAACTTTAATACTAAACTCCAACCCCCTAAAACAAGCTACCTCACGATAACTGGTTGCGAATCGAAACGTAAACGCTAAACCCCTAGTCCCTCAATCCACCTACTTCCACACATAAGGAGATACAAATCAAAACGAAAATTCTCAAACCCATACTCACCTACTCCATAAACAAAGAGTTGAAAAATCTATACCGTAAATTCTAAACCCACCTACCCCACTGATAACGACTTGCATATAATAAACTGCAATGCTAAACGGCAAGCTCACTTATCTCACAACAACGAGTTACGAATCTAGTACATAGGTGCTAAATCGCAACGCAAAACGAGTCCTAAATCTCAAACATAAATTCTCATTCCCATACCCTTAAACTCTCGTACACTAAGGACAACGAGTTACAAATCTAAAACGTTATTGCTAAACTCTAAGCTCCGAAACACACCTACCCCGCGATAACAAGTTACAGATCTAAAATGTAAATGCTACATCCCAAGCTTCCAAACCATCTTTCCACACGGATGACGAATTACACAAATCTGAAACATAAATTTTCAATCCCATACCCATTAATCCACCTACCTTATACGCAAGGAGTTACAAAATTAAAACGTAAATGCTTCGTCGTATGCCCCTAAATCCACCTACTCCATGGATAACGGGTAACAAATATAGAATGTAAATGCGAAACGCAACTGTTAACGAGTTATAAATTTAAAATGTAAATTCTCAACCCAATACTCCTAAACCCACTACTCCTAGAATAACGAATTACAAATCTGAAACGTAAATTCTCAATCCCATATCCCTAAATTCACCTACCCCATGCAATGAGTTACAAATCACAAACGTAAATGGGAAACGCCACGCCCCTAAACCCACCTACTCCATGGATAACGAGTTACAAATCTGTAACGCTCACTTTGGAGCATTACAATTAGTCCTGGATATGATAGAAAAACCCTAACTGTGGCTGTGAGGGTTCTTTTCTGGCTAAGTATCGAGAACAGAAAAACCTAACATGAAAGAATGAATGCTTGGCAGTAGAGGGCCCAAGCAACCCACGCGACACCCTAACTAACACTGTTACCTGTAACCTACACTAAAAGCGAAGACAGCACTCTTGTAGAGGAGCATAGCGAGCTCCTTGTGCTGCAAAAATGCCCCGCTCCTGCTGAAGAAGTGAGCTGGGCTCACTTTCCTCTTGATTCTCCCTGGCAGGCGGAAACGACTGTTTTAAAGTGGTCCTGTAAAAAGAAAAGAAAGTTAGTAAAAGAAGAAAAAAAGGTACTATGGAGGCTACACAAGAAGAATAAAGGAAACTTAGGTGAAGGAACACATGATATGCCTGGAATCTGTGGCTCAGGAGCGCATCCGGACTCGCCGTCGACTCTGCATCTGCAACGCTGCTGTTCACACCTGCAAATCAAGAAACATAATGTAATATTTGCATAATATAGGATCTAGAGGAACAGAATGTACCTTATGTGTCTTGAAGAAATGTGGATGAATGCTGTCCCATAAAAAAAGGTGGTACTGGATAGCAGGAACAGACCTTCGGGCAAACAGCTCCGCCTGGGGAGACTGTAGCTGTATGTCAGCTCCCGCTGATCGTCTACTTGTGGCCTGCAACAAAATAAGATAAAGAATAAGTAAATGAACAATAAACTAGTAGAGAAAATTACTGACCCTACCTAGATCCAGTAATACTCTTGAGCAGAGGAAGCAGAAGAACCTAACCTTCTCTGATGATGTTCCATGTGTTGATCGAGGTGAAGAGTACAGCTGCTGGAGGCTCTGCACACCTGGGGAGAATTTCAACTCTCTATTCGTCCTTGACGCAGCTCCATGTTGAAATCTTCGTTGTCGTCGTCGTCTTGCAGAAAACAGGGGCATGCGCGCAAGTAAAGACAGGCTGCGCGTGGCCGTTACTTGGACTATGGGAGAGCGAGATAGAGAGAGACAGTCTAGTATGAAAACACGAACAAGGGGTAGCGCTAGCGCGCTGGGACTTGCGGGCTCGCTCCATCGACGACTTGCGACGCTCGGTCCCTCCATTGTGGACCGTACCACTAACGTTCGCTTAAATACTGTCGCATCGAGAAAGCTGTAAAAGAGCATACCGAATTTCGTTGTTGTGTGTGGATGTGAGTAGCTGGAAGTGAACTTTGCGAAAACCTGTCCGGAGACTAATAGCTGCTGCTGAGCCACGTCGTCCTGTGCAACCTTGCAATCATCGCCACAGTCAGCGACGGGGACGACGCTGCCAGCCGTCACGCGGCAACACCGACAGCCGACCATCGAAGCGCTGACCGACTGCGCGGACGACGCTGTCAGCATCCACGTGACAGCCCACCGAGAGCCGCTCGTCGACGCACGGATCCGTGCGCTCTCGCCCAGCCTCGAACTGGTAAGTTGCATAGGCAGCGGTCACACCGTACTCCTGACTCTCTCTCGCATCGTGCGCACCGGCGCTAGACGTCACCTAGAGCTGGGTAAATTTGTAGCTTGTTCGCGGCTTTATCGTATCGCAACTACCGAAACCCTCTCGAAATGTGTACTCCTGAGGTTGCGCTTCAAGTCGCGTCCCGTGTCTCGCTCTTTCGAAACCGCTAGTCCTTGCATCGCGTTTTTAGCTTTATTTGTACAGTAGAATTAGTTAGATTGCTGCGAACGACCCAGCTGGCACTTAACTTTAAACTGATAATGCTATCAGTTATTTTTCTATTCATTTTACTTTTGTTTATATTTGAATAAATGATCAAAGTATTTTCTATTAATTGCTGTGAGTGATCATTTAAAGATCCTTAACGTTTTCCATCTTCCTTGCGCTCACTTATTGATTTGCAGAAACATATGTAATCGCATGATTAATAACTTTTAATATTCATAATTATTGTTGGAGAGAATTCTATATGAGTCAGTACATTGAATCTGTCGTAAGTACTTCACGGATATAAATGGCACTCAGAACGTCGAGCTCCGCGAATCACGAGTGAAAAATTTGTGATTCGGCGGTGCCAACGCGCGAGAGAAAGAACCGCGGTAGATAGCCATTTTTGCTCGCGCCGAACCGACGCACAGTGGCAAATCTGAGCCCAAAAGTGATAAAAATTCATGTTTTAAGAGAATTTTTGAGATAGGAAGTTTTTCTTTGCGGGGTTCGATAGGTGCAGTAATTACCTATGATAACCCGTTTCCGTTGAAAC
>JAPYZP010006128.1:0-11120 GCA_030522985.1 Torymus sinensis
GTTTCTGGAACGTAACAGTGGTTCCGGTACGAATCGAACGAAAGTTCGCTAGATCAACTAAATCAAACTATAAACGTTTGAAAGTAGTTTAATTAAGTTTTTGAAAGAAGAGGAAAATATTCTTATAATACTAATAAACTAATATAGAATAAGTCCGAGCTTCACATTTTGCAGCATTATACCATGAATTGCCAAAACTACCGAAAATAAATGCGTACGGTTCGTCGAGTTATTTACAGAATATCTAACAAATAAAATCATAAAATATTAACAAAACAAATATATAGCTGAAACAGCAAGTGAAAGAACAAATCTACGTAGTGAAATCAAAACATATATATGAAAAATAATAAACAATCAAATACAAACAAGAAAAGTGAAAAAAAAGAGAATCAATAAAAAAAGATTTAAAAGGAAAAATAATAAAACAAAAGTAAAACATTACGATATATAAACGAAATATCATAAGAACAAATTTTAATTACAAATATTAAGAATAATTATCAAATAAATCAAAAATACATTCCAAAAAAAATAATCCCTTCTTAAAAAAATGATGGCCGGATGTTGTGAAGCATTTAAAGATTGTTCTGATTGGTCTGTACGAAATAGGCGCGTAATCTGCTGTTTTTTGAATTTTTTTTTGCTTTAGAGATTTTTTAGATTTAGAGAAACAACTAAAAAAGAGAATTAATGATTTATGATTTTTTAATGAAAAGTATAAGAAAATTATTTTACGAATTTATTTATTGAATTTTTTTTTAAAGTTAAATTTATTTAAAAATATATCCTGAAAATCCTGAAAAAATCCTGAAAAATTAATGCGTAACGTCAAAAGCGCCCTCTTTAGCTGATTCTGACTTCCGCCTTGCATGCATGTCGGCGGCCGGCGCAAGAGTCGAATTCATTTGTCATTTCGCGAGTCCGGACCAGATGCATGACGCAACGACAAGAAACGACAACGTGTGGCGTGTGGGATCTGTGCTGCGCTGATGCTAAGTTTTGGATTTTTGATCGTCAGTGAATTAAGTTTTGAATTAAAAGTATTCAAAAATCATTTTTTTTGTTTAAAAAACGAAAATCTTGAATAAACACCTCGCGAGTCAGGAGGAGTTGCATGCCGCAAGGGAGAAGAGACGACCACGTGTTGAATTTGTGCGGCGCTGTTGCTGCATTTTTTTTTTTTTGTTTCAAAAGAAAATAAAATTGTAAGTGAATATTGTATAAAGTTGTTTTATTTACAAGAAAAGATAAAAACAAATCTACATATTTTAATTTGCATTGTGTAATGTATTTTCTCGAAATTCTGTATTGCAGATCATTAACCTCAAATTAAAAATGGCAAACAAGGAAAACCAACAGCAACAAGTTGTTTTTATTTCTTCTGATGATGTGCTGAAAGATCTCTGTGATAAAGACCCAACAGTGTAAGTAATAAAAAAAATCTTTTATCAGAATCAGACATTAGAAAACATTAAGAATTTCTTATTCACATTAGATTTATGTAATAATATAGTTTCCTCTTTGTGATTATTCATCATAATTATTCATGTAAAATCAGCAATTAGGTATTTTCTTTTGTTAAAACTAAACTTATATATAGAGTTTAATATATACACAATATTAGGTAGCGCATGCGAGTCCAGCTGCGACAAATATTTTTATTTTAATATTTAGCTGTTGTATTAACAACAGCTACTTACAGAAACCGTTTTAGTTTTAATAATATATTATTATATATACTGATAGTCGATAGTCGAAAAGAAAAAAGCAGTTTATTCTCAAAACACAATTGGTAAAACTAAATTGATTCATTATTATTTACAAACAATTTAGATTAAAAAATATTTTTTATTTAAAACCATGTAAATTTGTTTAACAAAAACAAATTCATTGTGTAGATTTAATTTTTTTTTTAATTTTAAATAAAACAATATATTGAACAGCAAAATATTTGTCGTAGCTGGACTCGCACGCCCTACCTAATATTGTGTATATATTAAACTCTATATATAAGTTTAATTTTAACTTTTATTTTGCAAAATATTTTATATTAGGATGACTAATTATCATGAGAATATTGTTTTTTATTATTATGAATAAATTATAATTGAAAAACTTTTGTATTTACACAAAATTATCTATAGGGAGATTAGAGGCTACATTACTGAGATATTCAGACCGCAAGAAGTTGGACAGACTAGAAAATACCAACTGTTCAAGTTTGTCTTGGCTACCCAAGGATGTATGAAAATAACCTGTCTGGTTTGGGGTTCTGAATTGATACAACGATATCAGCATGAAATTACATCTAATAGAGTAAGCTTATCTTTTCATATAATATTTTCAATAAATACATATGTCAAACATAGTTTAAAATTTATATATGTAAATTGGATTTTTGTATTATTTTAGATCCTTCATATTGATGGAGCCTTATGTTGTTACGTATCATGGAGACTATGGACAAGTGGGGGAGCAAACTAATGAGTCGCCAACTGAAATAACATTGGCAAACATTCATAAAGCAAATGGATTAGTTCGTAAGTATTTTTTTAAATTCTTTTTTAATTCTAGGGTTAAAATAAGTTTTGGCAAATTTGTAATATTTAACTTTATAATTATTTTTAGTTACTAAAGGATTCATTAAAATGAAGTTCGTGTCACAGACTACTAGGTTCGATAATGCAAGTTATGGAAAAGGTTCAATTACTGATGGTGTAATAAAAGTAAATGTGAATGTTGCCAATTATTCTCCAATTACATATGAAAAGGGGACTGCAGTAATCGTGAAAGGAGAGATCGAGGATAAAAGTATTTTTTGTTTATATATTTTTAATGTTTAATATCATTTTATACAAAAATAATAAAATCCTTTTCATTTTTTAGATGGATTTGTTGGAATCTCGTGTAAGAACAGCAGTGACATTATTTTAGATGATAAAAACAATGCAATATTATCACCTGAAGTACTGTGTTCTGTTAACAGAACACCAAAAAGAGAAAATTCAATTGAATAATGGATTTCCCACATCTTTAATCTTTTATTTATAACAATTCAAATTGTTTCTTTTTCTCCATTTTTTATTTTATATCGTTTAATTATGTCATTGAGACTGATGTTTATTTTTTCACTTAAGTTTTAAAATACTCAATATATATAAGTATAGAAATAAATAATCTGTTGTAATTAATTTTGCTCAATCTCAGTATTATTAAAAAGTCATTAGGTCTTTAGTGAATTCAGTTTAAGTTGAGAATTTTAATTACAACAAATTATTTATTATGTTCAAAAACTTTCTGATAACAACATTGTTTGTTTTGCGTTTGAATATAAGTATTCATAAATATTTTGTAATCAAGCCATTCTTTTATAGGGGAGAACGGGGCACATTGCGCAGATGGAGGTAAGTTGGGAGACTATCAATGACTTTAATTGTAAGCACAGTATTGCGCAGCGACTCAGTCGTCATAGGCACTGTGTAGAGTGACACTATGTTCGTTACTGTACACAGTGTCTATGACGACTGAGCCTCGGCGCAATACTATGTTTTATAATATTATGATAGTGTGTCAACTTTCCCCATCTGCGCAATATGTCCCTCTCTCCTGTATACGTTTAAGTATGTGTTTGAGACTTAAGTTTTTTTACTAAAGTTCTAGATTTTTAATTTTAAGTAACTCAATTTTAACAATTTAAAGATTTTTTATAATATATTAGACATGTTGAATATGAACAGTAATATATTATAATATAGTTATATAATATGCGTACGTGTATGTTCAAATTCAATTTTTGTATTAAATAGTGACATATTATGTCTAATTATGTTTTAAGACGTTTATAAAAGTAATAAATACAGTTTAATTTAATAAATAGAATTTTTCCATGTTTTTTATTGAAAAAATGTTATTTAATTTATATAAAATTATTTTTTTTAAATGTGACTAATAATAATGACTAGAATAAGTTTTTTTATTATAAGTAAAATGCATATGTGCATATGCATGACTAGACTATATGGGATAACTATTTTTTCTGTTTGGTAAGTACATCAGTGACTAGATTTTATGACTAGGGACTCTTTTTTTTCCTTTATAATAAATAATAATAAATAATTGTATTTCGACAGAAAAATAGTCATGTATACATAAATTTTTATTTCTTTTACTAAATTTTCGTTTACTAAAAAAATAAGCTCTGGTACTGATATTTCTTTCAACCTATATGTTTATCACTTCATTTTAAGATAGTTTACTTTCTCAAGTAAACTGTGCTCGGGGAAATTTTTTCGAAATTGTAACAGCGTAATTTGAGAGACCTCAGTGAAGCCGTTTTCGAAATATATATTCTCAAAGAGAGGAAATCATGAAGTAAGGAGGGCATGCGTAAGTGAGAGACCGAGCGACAATGTGGGGTAAGGTTATATCGCCCGCTCAAAAAGTTCGTGTCTATACCTTATAATATACTATATTGCTGGTATGTGATAGCATGCTATTGCAAATCATGTATGTACCTAACCTAACCTTTCTTTTTCTTTCTTCATTTCATTAGTAAAATGGTAGTAACGGCTGTAATTAGCCGAGTCATTTTATGTATACTGCATTTTATATTTTAAATTTAATTCAATTGTGGGTGCAGTGGAAGTGATACTAAACGAACTTAGGTTCGTTACTTTAGATACTTATATAAAGTTACATAAAGGTAAAATACAAATTTGTAAAATAAAAAATCAAACTTTAATAAGTACATAACCTCTATCACAATGATAATAATTGATGTAATAAGTGATATAATTTTTATTTACAGAAATATTATAAAAATCACCAGTCAAATGAATCTGTAAATACTTCACAACATCTGTCCATCGGTTTTTTTAAGGCTGCGAACATCTGGTCATCGTTTTTTTAAGGCAGCGAATATATTTTATAAAATCAAAATAAATGCTCCACAACATCTGGCCATCGTTTTTTTAAGACTGCGAATCTTGAAAAGCGCTTTTCAAAAATTCTTCTGTAAATAGTTATCAAAAGATATCGTCAACAGAGATTCGTTCCAATTAAAATTAAACTGCAACTGCTACATGTAAGTTATTTAATTCCCATGTATATTTATATTGACGAGACAAGCCTGGGTTTAGATTTAAATACAATAATTGTGTTAAATACATCATTTATTTTTTTATTTACATTTTAAGTAATAGTAACGGTGATAATAGTATCAATTTTTGTATACGTCATTTTTCTTGGAATAATTTAAAAATTCACTAAATTCAAGGACTTAGTACTATGCCAATTTTTTTTGTTTTATAATTTTTTTAATTTGCTCTGATTATTTCATATGAAATAAAAGTTTCATTTAAATTCAAAAAACATTTTGATTGAACGGTCACAAACAAAATCCGGAAACTACTTCTTCAAATTTTTTATTTTACTACTATTAATTCTAAAATTATTTGAAATTAAATGTTTTCGGTCTCATAATCAATTTGAACATAAATTGATTCTTTCAAAATGCACAGAGACAATTCATATCAATTAGCGTGGTAGATAACTGACTTCAAAGTATTTGATGTAATGATTATTACTTGGCTTTTAGATAATAATAAAAAATTATCCATGTTATTACCAATTGTTCAGTGATATATAATATAATAACATCATAGATTAATAGTTATATCTAAAAATCACTTTATCTATTATCCTCTTTCCTGACTAAAATATTCTTATGATTGCATTAAATTTACATAATATGTACTCAATATTTATTGCATATTTAACTTCATTTTAGATACAAAGTTTTTCTTTTATAATTTTAACCCAGACTTTGTCCCATTATAATGTTTATCTTTTAATATGACAATACATTTCTTATGTTAACAATCGGTATTTTATGTTTTAGGTGGTCCAATTAGGATGATTCTCCTTCAATGAACTTTACGTAAAGGCCAGGCAAGCAGACAAAGAACAATTTTTTATATGCAATTGTAGACCTATTATATTAAAAACAAAATTCACTATATTATTGCATTTTATATTATTATAACTATTTTGTATGAAATTTAAATAAATTTGTGTACAATATTAATGTGTTTTTGAAATAAATATTATTTTCCTTAACATTTTACCTTACAACAACAAATATTATAATTGACTAATAATTTTAATAAACCAAACTGAGAATTAACCTTTTACCGAAATTACACCTACAACCGAAATTAAACCTTAAACTACAATCAATCCTTAAACGGCAATGAAACCATATAACGGAATACCTAAAACAGAAATTAAATCTTAGACTGCCATCCAACCTAAAACCCAATTGGAATATTTAACTAAGTATAGCATCAGACTGGAAAATAGAAAAAAAAATAGAAAAGACTTGCAAAAACAAGCGCGATGGCAATCGCTTTGAATTTTAAATGAAATCTTTTTTTATATTCAGTTTTATTCACTCTGTAATCTTTATACTCTTGCCTTTAAAATTATTCTGAACATAGTTTTTTTTATATAATAATATTTTTATAATTAAACAAAAATTCAAATTTGTTTATATCATTTGACTGTAATAATTAATTAATTTCAAATGTAAATATTTGGTTTGTATTCAAATGTAAAAATTTATATATACCAGATTTTCTTTCTACTTCCACTTATCATTTCTTTTAAAGAGAAGTATTATTATTATTATTATTATTTAACGAAAAATACCAATATTATTAACAAAAATGCCTCGTGAACGGGTAATACGTTCACAAGAAGAAGAAACGATTTATCAACGAAATCGACGATTAAGGATTGCTGAAAATCAGAGACTTAGGCGACAAGCTATTCGTAATGCTGCTAATGATAATCGCAGAGAAATTTCAGAATCTTCAAATTTACAAAACGCTACAGAAGTTACTACTCTACCGGTCATTCAACAGGATTCTCTAGGTGAAATGAATATATTATGCAAGCATTGTAATGCAAAGCATTTTACTGGAGAAAAAATTTCTAACAAAGGATTATCGTTTAGTGATTGTTGCAGCCATGGATCTGTTAAATTACAACCTATGCCTACGTTTCCAAAAGATCTTTTCGATATGTTTAATGGCTCTCATGATTTATCAAATGACTTTTTTCAACATATTCGTTCTTACAATAATTCATTATCATTTGCTTCTTTTAATGCAAATTTAGTTAATTTTTCATTAAGACGTCCAGGACCATATTGTTTCAAAATTCAGGGACAAATATATTATCAAATAAATACTGCTTTGTATCCATCTGAAAATGAAAGCCCATCTCATGGTCAATTATTTATTATTGATCCAAAAGAGGCTACTGATATTAGAATAGAAAATATTTCATATCTTAACTATCAAACACTGGAAATATTGGACAAAATCATCAGAGAAAATAACATATTTGCTAAATCATATGAAATGATGACTCAAGAAATACGCAATCAACAATCACTATTGAATGATGATGATACAGTACCTGAGTTGCAATTATTATTTTCTTTAAAACCAGGTACAGATAGAAATAGATACAATTTCCAACGTACCAATGAAGTAGCTGCCATTTTTTCTACTACAGCTGATGGTGAAATTCCTGAGTCTTACGTGACTATTCGAAATAAAAACACCAAGAGCTTGCAATGTGTCAGCACAATGGATCCTAATGTAGAACCATGGATTTATCCATTATTTTATCCGTATGGTACACAAGGATGGCACCGTGATTTAAAACGTACTAATAACAATCGTCGTGTAACACGTTTAGCTTATATTAAATATCAAATTGCCATTAGATCAACTGATTTCAATCCTTTCCTTTTAGGGAAACGATTATTCCAACAATATGTTGTGGATTCATATGTAAAAATTGAAAAAGATAGGATTCAATATTGTAAAGATCACCAAAAAGAAATTAAAGCAGATACGTACAAAGGTTTACATGATTATCTGCAAAATTCTGCTAATGATATTGATGGACAAATTGGGAAAACAGTAATTCTTCCGTCGACTTTTATTGGTTCACCCCGCCATATGCAACAATGTTATCAAGATGCAATGGCTATAATTAATAGCAAGGGAAAACCAGACATTTTTCTTACCATGACTTGTAATCCTAAATGGCCAGAGATTCAGAAAAATCTTTTGCCTGGGCAACAACCCTGCGATAGACCTGATATTGTAGCTCGGGTATTTCACTTGAAAAAAGATCGTTTACTTGATATGATAAAAAAAAAATTTTTTGGAGAGGTTGCTGCATATGTATATGTTATAGAGTTTCAGAAAAGAGGTTTACCTCATATGCACTTATTGGTTACTTTAGCACATGGATATAAAATTACTACATGTGATATTGTAGACAGATTTATTTCAGCTGAAATTCCTGGTCCAGAAAACCCTCAACTACAGGATATTGTTTTGAAAAATATGATACATGGGCCATGTGGTGATTGGTGTATGATAGATGGTAAATGCTCCAAAAAATTTCCTAAACCTTTTCATGGTGAAACTAAAATGGATGAAAATGGTTATCCTCAATACCGCAGAAGAGATAACGGAATAACTTATGATTTATCTAATGGTTACAAAGTGGATAATCAATGGGTCGTACCATATTGTCCTATCTTATTACAAACATTCAATTGTCATATGAATGTAGATATAGTGTCAACTATTCTATCTGTTAAGTATTTATATAAGTACATTTATAAAGGACACGATGCTGCTACGGTAACAATTGGAGAATCTAACAGTGAAAATATTATAAATCATGACGAAATTCATGACTTTATAGAGACTCGATACGTTGGGCCGGTTGAAGCTTGTTATCGAATTTTAAGTAAACCATTGCAAGATAAAAGTCATTCTATCACAAGATTACCAGTGCATTTGCCAAATGAACAGTCCGTTATAATTTCTAATAATTTAATGAACAACACAGATAGCTTTACTCAATCAAGCAGTATGTTAATAGACTATTTTAAATTAAATTTAGAAGATGAAGATGCAAGACAATATTTTTATAAAGATATTCCATTTCATTATGTATACAAAAAAGAAACAATTGATGGCATAAACGTTTCGAAATGGGAAACTCGAAAAAAAGGTTTTAATTGTATTGGTCGCATGTATTCTATTAGTCCAACTCAATACGAACTTTTTCACTTACGATTATTATTATTGCACGTTAAAGGTGCCACAAGTTTTGATTCATTAAAAACAGTGAATGGTGAAATGCGAGAAAATTTTTCAGTAGCGTGTCTGGCATTAGGACTTATAGCAGATGATCAAGAATGGATTAGAGCTATGGAAGAAGCATCAGTGTGGATGATGCCTATACAACTTCGTCAATTATTTGTTCGTATTTTAATACATTGTCAACCAATTCATCCAGACGAATTATGGAATAAATTCGAAGATGCAATGTCTGAAGATTTTTCAAGAATATATGATATTAATGATAGCCATCAAAGGGCTTATTCTCACGTAAATAATTTATTAAATAATGAAGGAAGATCATTAACTGAATTCCCTACTATGGAACAAAATGTACACGATTATACTTCAATTGAAACTGAAAACATATCCATCAGACAAATGGCAGAACTTGGCAAACAACAGTACAATCAGTTGAATGTACAACAAAAAGAAATAGTTGATACAGTTCTTCATACACTGGCTAATGATACACGCAATGGAAATAATTGTTTATACATCGATGGTCCTGGGGGATCTGGAAAAACTTTTATTTATAATCCTTTTTTTAATTTATTATCTTCGCAGGATATTAAAGTATGTTTAATGGCGTTTACTGGAATTGCAGCAACTTTACTTCCAAATGGCAAGACCGTACATAAAACATTTGGCTTACCAGTACCTATGTTTCACGATTTATCATCAAGTATTAAGGCACAATCTAAAGAAGGCCTTTTCTTAAAAGATGTTAAAGTATTTATTTGGGACGAGGCGCCAATGGCTCCAAGATATGCTTTAGAAATAGTGAATAAAACATTGCAACATATCATGAATAACAATTTACCATTTGGAGGTAAAATTATTATATTAGGAGGAGATTTTAGACAGCTTCTTCCAATTAAAATAAGAGGGAATCGAAGTGAAACATTAAATTTGTCTATTAAATATAGTGAATTATGGAAACATTTTATTATATATACTCTCACAACAAATATGAGAGTTTTACCAAATGAATGCGATTTTGCAAAATTTTTATTAAACGTTGGGGATGGAAGTTTAAATGACCAACATGACAACTTAACTCTACCTGAACATTGTATACTTGAACCAAACACTAATATAGCTCATCAAATTTTTGCAGAATTGATTCAAGAAAACAATGAGTAAATGTGCAATTTTATCAGCACGAAATATTGATGTTGATGAAATAAGCAAGCAGGTTACAAATTTATTAGATGTTTCCAGTGAACATCTATATACCGGTATCGATAGTACGGAGAATTGCAATAATGGCGAATTAGAGGAGATACTACTACCAGAATATCTAAATTCATTAAATCCTTCCAGTTTAGCACCATATGAATTACGTTTAAGGAAAAATTGCATTATCATGCTTATAAGAAATATAAGTATTAATGAAGGCTTATGCAATGGCACAAGATTACGAATCATAGATTTTTCTAATCACTTATTGAAATGTAAAATATTGACAGGTGATAAGGCAGGGGATGTTGTTTTTTTAAACCGCATTACTTTATACTGTGAAAATGAATATCCTTTTACTTTTAAAAGAAGACAATTTCCAGTTAAATTAGCTTTTGCAATGACAATTAACAAGTCACAAGGACAGACTTTTCATAAAATTATTATTGATCTACGAAGAGACGTTTTCAATCATGGACAATTATACGTAGCTATGTCTAGAGTTCGATCATGGGAGTCACTTAAAATATATCTTGGGTTTCAAAAAAACAATACAAACGTAAAGAATTATGTATATAAAGAATTATACTTATAAAATTCTGATTGTATGTTCTGAAAACTGTTTTGTGAAATATTTCCATAATATTAATTATTATTTAATTATATTTATAGTTTATATATAATTCTTAGATTTTTGAAATGGTGAAAATCCTAAATTGT
>JAPYZP010006133.1:0-11951 GCA_030522985.1 Torymus sinensis
AGCGTTGCTAAGCGATGAGTTTGTTGTTTGTTCTCGATTCGATTCAGTCTAGTTTTTGTAATTGACTCGAGAGATTATCATCGTTAAGATTTCTAATTGAGTTTATGATCTTAAATAAAGTTATATGTTATTCTTTTGTAATTATGGTTATTATTGATTATTGTATACTTGTGTGAGTGTAACAATAGTACCAACTCGCTATTTCGGTAAGAAACATGCCAACTCGTATACTAACGTTAATACGAGTTGGCATGTTTCTTACCGAAATAACGAGTTGGTACTATTCTTATCGAAATAACGAGTTGGCACTTTTCTTACCGAAATAACGAGTTGGTACTATTCTTACCGAAATAACGAGTTGGCACTTTTTACCGAAATAACGAGTTTGCGTCTTTTTCCTCTCAGCCGACGATTTGTTGTTCTACCCGACAATTCCAGCTATTTTGTCTTGAGTTTTTAGCAGCTCTAGCGGTTTTTTTTCTCAGTGTTGACTACATAACTACGACAATGGACAGACAAGACAATATCGAAGGCGCAAGGACATCGACAGAGACGTAGAGGCCCAGAAATAGGAACCGAGACATCAAGATAGAGAAATTGAGGTAGAGGCGTCGAGACAGAGAAATAGAAACAGAGATGTAGAGATAGAGATGTAGAGTCAGAGACATAGATACAGATACGTAGAGACAGAGACGAAGAGGCAAAGCCGTAGAGACGAAGACATAGAGACTGATACGTAGCGACAGAGATGAAGAAGCAGATATGTAGAGACAGAGATATAGAGACACGGATGTAGAAACATAGATGTAGAGACATCGATTAGAGACAAAGACGTAGTGACAGAGACATAGATACCTAGACGATCAAAGAAGGTGACATAAACGAAGAGTTAGACGCGGAGAGCAGATACAAAAGAACAGAGATAGAGAGGCAGATACAAAAAGGCATGGAGAGAGTGAGAAACAGTAATTTCATCATCAGCAGAAAGATAAAGGAGAAGACACCGATCCACAGGCACAAAGTATGAGACAGGGAGAAAGATTCATATATGTAGCGGGATGCAGAATATGACAGTATCATAGTGGTGGGAAAAAATATTTCTTTAGGTATTATCTTTTACAGTATTTATTACTGTACATGTTCAATTGGACCATGAAATTTTTTAGAAAAAAATTGAAACCTACATTAAATTTATTATAGTATGTTCTAGATTACAATTGATACATTTTCAGATATCTAATCGGGGGTTGACGAACGGAGCGAGTAGGGGGTACCCTCTAGTATATATATATACATAAATCTCCCTATATTATATAGCTGTAAGAATATACTTACGACTCGACGCCCCCTCGCTCCCTCCTCGCGCCCCCTCCCTCGGCCCCCCTCAAAATAACGTAAAAATGTGCGTATTTATACGATTTTTTGAAAAAAAGGAGCGTCTTCGTCATCGCGGCGAGATACGTCGTTGTTTATCCTCACGTTAAGATATGTCGTTCCTGATCCTCGTGCCTAGATACGTCGTTCTTCATCCTCGTGGCGAGATAGGAGCTTCTTCGTCCTCGCGGCGAGATTCGTCGTTCCTCATCCTCGCCCCGAGATACGTCGATTTTTATCCTCGCGCCGAGATACGTCGTTCTTCATCCTTGTAGCGACATAGGGGCTTCTTCATCCTGGCGCCAGGATACGTCGTTCTTTATCGTCACGGCAAGACACTCGCTCCTCATCCTGGCGCCGATATACATCGATTTTTATCCTCGCAGCGAGATACGTCGCTCTTCGTCCTCGCGGCGAGATACATCGTTCTTCATCCGCGAGCCGAGATACGTTCTTCTCCCCTCAGCTGTCGATATTCTGTTATGTTGTAATCAATATATATTACTACTCCATCTGACTTATTTAGCCTACTATGATTATAATACATTTTGTAAAATTAGTATTAAGGCTTCTATTATTTAGATACAAAATATTATCTTTATTTGTTTTGTTTGTAATGTGTTTGTTCAGAGCAAAGAAGTCATTAAAGATCATCTCACACCGTATTAATTATTCTTGTATCGTTTCCACATAATCTATGTTTTGAAAGATTTTAGATTTGCTAAGTTTTGTTTTGCGTTTGTTCCGATATCTTATTATTTGATACCTGAGTCCGGAGTATTCGAGGTGTGTCAGACATTCTCGAGCTAAGTCTAGGTTTTCTTATCGCGCCAGTCGTTGTCGTGCTGAATGTAGCTTTACTTACCACATTAGACTTAATTCCGGCTGGTAACTTACTAACTGTTGGATTCGAGTTTAGTACTTACGGTTGTCTATTTATTTTACCTACCTATCTTGAAATGTAAGACCTTGTTGGATAATCTGTTTCTGCTATCAACTTCCTTAACTTGTGTTTCATAACCTCACATTTTTCACTGTCATTCCCCACGTGTTTTGTTTCGTACTTTGTTTTAAATTGGTTATTACTGTACTTACAACTTATGCAACCGAGTTAGTCTGTGGTGATACATTCTGATAATTATGTTTCCCAGCACATATTTGGCAGGGCTTTTCGTTACAGCACTTTTTCCCACTATGCGCGAATCTTCCACATATGAAACAAGGGGTTAGATTCAGCTCATCGAAAGCTCTACAATTTTGATATCCGAAGTGAATTCTGAATTTATTATTCACTATTTGCTTGTACACTTTGGCTGTTACTTCTATTAGTATTTTGTTCAAATTTGTTTTTTTTTCATCTTAAAATACGTGTATATTTTACATTTGCTTTCTGGATGTTTATTATTTCTTTGGTTTATATCTTGTTCTATATCTTTATTTTCCATGTATCTAAAATTGCTAAATCCTATTATTTTTATTCTAGGATTAATAACGGTTTCTCTTTCAACTTTAAACAAATCACGTGATGAATCGCATTGTTTCTTTTATCAATGGAAACAATAACCTGCGACTTTAGTCCCTTATTACATAAAGTTCTATTTTTTCCTGACTCCGCTATAATGAGCATTCTGTTGACCCGAAAGACCAGATCAAAGTAGCATTTTATTCTCTTAAATACTTTATTCCATCAAAATGGGGACATAATATTTTGTGTACCAAAGGTGAAAGAGGGTTTTTTTTAGGCCGAGGGTGGCGTTTGCAGTACGAGTCAAAGGCAAGCTGGCACAATCCGAAGGCGAGTACGTTTTGCGAGACGAAGACAAGAGAGCCAGAGAGATAGAGAGGGAGAGAGCGAGAGAGAGAAAGAGAGAGAGATAGAGAGACAGAGAGAGAGAGAGACAGAGAGAGAGAGAGAGAGAGTGAGAGAGAGAGAGAGACAGAGAGAGAGACAGAGAGAGAGAGAGAGAGAGAGAGAGAGAGAGAGAGAGAGAGAGAGAGAGAGAGAAGAAGCTATCTCAACAATAAAGTAGAAAGAGTGCTATCTCAACTAGAAGAGTCACCTCGGTAAAAGTTTCAAAAGGAGAAATCTCAACTATAAGTGCCATATCAAAGGAATGTTCAAAAAGGATTTATCTCAACTAACAGTGCCATCTTGGTAAACCTTTTTGGAAGAAAATATATCAACCAAAAAAATTCTCAATATTGAAGTTAATAACCAATTTACTACCAATGAGGTGTTTATTATTTGAAGGCAAAAATAATAAAATAATACCATTTTATCAGTCAGTACCCGTAGAACAGTATTTTAATTGTACAAATTTTTACATTGTTGGTTTAATAATAAATTGTTGTTGTATATTTACTAGATTCCTGAAGAGGGACATATAAAAATGTTTGAAACGTCGGATACTGACTGATAAAATGGTATTGTTTTATTATTTTTATCTTTTAATAATAAACACCTCATTGGTAGTAAATTGGCCATTAGCTTCAATATTGAGAACTTATAAAATATCTACCATTAGCTGCATTCAACAAAAAACCAAAAAAATTAAAAAGTGTTAGAACAGAGCGCTCTTTTTATATAAATTTCAAGATAAAATCGTAACAGCAAAATACACATAATAAGAAATATAAAATAGTGCATTATGCAACAAGGGCCGAAAGTAACTGATTTTTCCTGTGGTTGGATTTACTGCTCGAGCGAGAAGATAAACTTCTTGCGAGGGCAGTAATCACGCGAGAGAAAGATCAACTTTCGTTCCGTGTTATCTCCACTATAACGGCCACTTTTATAACCTCAAAGCGGGGCAAACATCGTGTTTGATTCCCTCTGTTTCATTATTCCCGCATTTGCTGGAATAATAGAGATAGTGGGATTTAAAGTACTTTAAATTCCGCAAACGCGGGAATAATGGAGCCAGCGGGATTTAAAGTACTTTAAATCCCGCTAGGATAACATCGTCTAATTAGCTGTGCTTTCAATGAATTTGGTTAAAACTAATAAAATCATAACTCAAAAATAGAAAATAACTTCCAAAATCTATAACGTAGCCACAATGAAGATGAGAATAAAGTACTATATGTAACACGGGACTAAAGTCGATCATTCCCTTGGGTGAACTCACCCGCAGGAATAATCAGCGACTTTAGTCCCTTGTTACATAATATACTATTATTCCATTTTCGACCGTGGCTTATTTTGACCCTGAAAAACGGGGCGGACGCGTTTTTTTATGTTTGTTTATGTCATAATTATAATTTCTTTATTTTGTTGTGAAAAACCACTAGATGTATATCAACCAATTTATTATAAAATGAATAGTATTGTAAAAGAAATTGTAAAAGATAAAAAATGAGATTTATGGGAAATGTATGCTACTTGCGTGCGGATTTTCCAAGGTAACAAGTAGCCATAACGGTTGTGTGTGGAATAATAGTACATTATGTAACAAGGGAGTAAAGTCGCAGATTATTGCCGCCGGGAGTTCACTGACCCGAGCGAGTGATGAGAAGCGAGAGCAGTGGTCACCCAGGGGAATGATCGCCTTTACTGCCGTGTTACAGATTAGTACATTTCGATACAAGTGCGAGGAAGTGATTTCATGCTCGTATGGACGTTTGCGCCCGATCGAAGCGAGGGTGAAAAGGCCACACGAGGATGAAATCACCTTCTCGATCATGTATCGAACTACACTTTTTTTAACGGACTGTGCAAGGCTCGACTTTTCATGCTTGTTTTGGTGCGCAAAAGTTGTGCATGCGCAGATCAATTTACTTTCGCGCACGCCGTGCGTAAAAGTGCTACTTTGCTTTGCTTCGCTCGGGCGACAAACTACAGCCGTACGAGAATGACCCACTTTGCACACTTGTATCGAAAATAACTATTTTCATACGACGTGTGCAAAGCTTGATTTTGCGAGCGCGTTTTTGTGCGAGTGTGCACAAAAACGCACTTTGCGCACGGTGTGTGGAAATAGTAACATTATAGCACAGTGTGACGTAAGCCCGCACTTAAGTCACGCCTATCTGTGTGCTAAGTAGTCGATTATTGCACGGTATTTAACGCTCGCGCGCTAACCTCACGGTGCAAAAATGGATTGCTTAGCGACGTATAGGCGTGACAGCGGGCTCGATGCGCTCGGGCCCTAACTTCACGCCGTGCAATAATGGACTACTTAAGGCACATGTATCGTAATGTACTATTACGATACGAGTGCGCAAAGTAGGGGATCCCCGCACGAGCGGAGTTTGTCGACAAAAAAGCGAGTGTGGGTACACCTACGCAGCGCACGAATATCGTACACTATTTTTCCTATCAACTTGTGTGAAGCTCGAGCGTGTACACGTACGTGCGCGCGTGAACTGTCATTCTTCCACAGGTTGAGATGGGCGTGCGGGAATGGTTCATTTTCACATGCTCAGTTACTGTTCCACACGCTCACCCCAGCGTGTGGGAAAGTGGCCGTTTGCGCACGCAAATGCGTGTGCAAACTTGAACTTTGCACACGAAGATAGGAAAAGTACTTTATTCCCATCTCCATGTTGCCATTTTATAGATTTGAAAAGTTATTTAGTATTTATGTATTATAATTTTGTCAGTTTTAACGAAATTAATTATAAACATGAAAATTTGGACGATATTACTGTATTCCTACATATGCGAGGCGTTAAGTACTTTACGTCCCGCATATAAGAAAATAAATTAAAAGAGGGAATCAAATACAACTTTCGTCCCGTTTTTTAAGTCTTTAAAGTGCTTGTTATAGTGGAGATGGGAATAAAAGCACATTGTGCACATAGTACTGTTTTTAATAAGTGCAGGAATTGGACCTTCTTTTGCACAAAAAGTGGATGTGTATATCGAGTCGTCACAACAGGAGACTATGTTCTCTTCCTCCCGCTGCTGCGGGAGACCTCGCAAGGCGCTCAAAATGCTCTATTTTCCATTCATTTTTCTACTCTGGAAAAGGGCCTTTTTCATGCACGTGTTGAAATAACGTATTGTTGTAAGACATACCCGATTTTCGCATTTTTTTTTATCTATTACGCGAGCCTAAAACGACCGTTTATAGACCGGCGGGCGATAAAAATTGAAAAGCGCTCGCTATATTCTAATAAAAGTGTAGTTGCGGTATTTAAATACGTTCACATTAACTTCACTGTATCATAAAAAAACGCAAAAAAGAATACTTGTGTTACAAAAAATTTGGTGTGCACCAACGGCTAAGTGATTTTGTGCATGCTTTTTTATTCAAGTGAGTACGATATTGAGTTTTGCGCAAGGAGTGTAAAAAATATGTTCTTATGAATTGGCAATTATTTAAAAAATTAATTTTGGCTTGGAATGAATTTTGCAAAATACTCATAGAGTCCCGTATTTTATTATTATTTTAAATACCTGCAAAGTCGTATCAACATTAGAAATTATATGATTTAAAAAAAAAAAAAACAAAATATCATGTTATATCTTACACATTTTTCGATATTTGTGTTTTTTTACGGAATTAATATTATCCAATTGGACAGACTGAATATGGATGAATTGAAAATTACAAGTAGTTTAAGAATATATGCTCCAATTTTTAACAAATTTTCAAACCCCCTTGCCAAAAAAAAGGTTTCACCGATTTTTTTTATATTTTTTTGTTTCTTTAACCAACTTAATATTATTTCATAGGTAGGACGGAAAGAATATGGATAAATCGAAAATTGTAAGTAGTTTAAAAACAGCTCTTATTTCTAACAAGTTTAAAAAAACAAAAGAAATATATATTTTTCTTCATTAAGTTTTGTTTATTTCACTGGTCATACTGTCAAGTAAGTTGGTATTTAACACAAAGAAAACACATACTTTGTTAAAAATTTTCGAAGTTTCCATCACTTTACTGTAGTCCTATTCAGGATAGATAATTCGTTAGATGTTAATGATGACGCAGGTTGCCTTACTTGCAACCAGTGCAATTAGACTGGAAATCTCGGAACCCAAAAATGTTCAGCACAAAGCTTTCTCTTTGCGAAAACCAAATATAAATGACTAACAAATTATTCTTTTAATATAGAGAATGTACGACTTTTCAAGTAATTGAGTTGTTGAATATAATTACCACCACCTAAACATGAAGGCCAATCCTATTGAACTTCAACCTACATTGAGAAGGCAAAACCTTAACGATGATTCTTCTCTTCGCTTTTAATTTCTCATTCATGGCTTTCAGCTTCCTGAATTCACAAAATCGTTACTCTTAAGAACGTCCACGAATAAGTAGATAGACCGGCGCTGGGGAAGCTTACTTTCTCTCCGGTGTGCGACCCCATCTCCGCGAGACGTTATCTGG
This sequence comes from Torymus sinensis, assembly GCA_030522985.1. Classification (NCBI taxonomy): domain Eukaryota; kingdom Metazoa; phylum Arthropoda; class Insecta; order Hymenoptera; family Torymidae; genus Torymus; species Torymus sinensis. The sequence goes on from JAPYZP010006133.1 coordinate 7,713, forward strand.
CAGACTCCACGCATGTAATGCGGGAGCTATTCATTTAAATAAAGTTGTCCAAGTTAGAAATAAGTTTTGAGGATACGCCACCTTTATCAACGTCGTACTAGCGGTGATGCATTTCCGCACGAGAAATGGAGAAGGGAGACTCTTCTCCCTTTGCCGTCACTGCGGCATCAGTGGCGTGATTTATCCGCGTAAAACGTTTTTACACGTTTCATCAAACTCCGCAACATGCGCAAGATTGTTCCGTACTTTAATTTTTATAAAGATTTTGTTGATTATTACCGCTTTGCTGGCGATCGTTAGGAACGACCATGCTACTTGGGAGAGCCTGATAGTTTCACCATCGTGAAGACTGTATCGATTTCAAAACCAACACTATATAACGAATAATAGTAGGTAATGATAGCGAAATTAGCTGGTTAAGAACTCAGTTTGAGAATTTTTAACGATGGATGTATGGATGGACCTATGTAATCAAGTTTTACAATCAATCGAGTACAGATTCATAAAAATCACTTATGCTGCTACACGATACTAATGGGCATATATGAAAACCAATCCAATGCGAATAGGAAAATGGAAGCATATTTAAGAATCATAAAAAATTGTTTTTCTAGCCTAAGTTGCAGAAATGTGAATTAACACGAAAATATCTTCGATAAAAATAATAGATATGATTGAAACACATGTTTTTTCTACTGCAACTATTCTTGTAGTAGTATTTTTTTTTAAATTATGTGCAAAAAGCGGTAAAATTTGCCAAAAAACGACTCTTTTCGCGCTTAATTCGTAGAGATATTGATTAATACAAACACTTTATTACTAAATATAACAAAATTAATTCCTCTCAAGAAAAAGTAAACAAAAATATATAACATAAGCAAAGTTCAAATAACTTCAAACATATTTGACTTTTTTTATTATAACAGTCAACAATCATATATAACATCATAACAAACAATACATAACAATCATAACAAACGTATGAAAATGGTTAAAAATACGTTCCATTTAATAGCATAAAATGAAGAAAAATTTTAACCACTTTCGTACGCTATCTTTAATTGCTTGTAACTTCCTAAAAAATTAATATTTTTTAACGAATCAGGGCTTCAATTTTAGCTTTTAATTACTACTTTTATAATCTTCGGAGCTCGTTTTTGTAACTTAAATACTTGCAATGTGACAGTCAATAGAAAGGACATCGTTTTTTAATGAACTAGATGATATTTGAGAAGAGATTGCCCATATCTCAAGAAAAAGGAGTTATTAGATGAAAGTATGAACACTGGGCTTCATTTTTATGTACCAGAATTCGACTCTCAAATGCCCATGAAAATCCGTTTCCCGCGGGGTGTGGACCCTTCTTGTTAGTTTGAAAAATCGCAAGGCAAAACGGACATATTACCAAACAGGAATAGAATCTCTACGATTATCGTAGTAATAGCTAAAATTTTGTTTTTATTTTATCCGTGGATGTCAACGAGGAGGGGGAAGGGGGGATGTGGTTTATTATAAATAAATTCTAAATCTAAACCAACATAAATCGTTAACTAATATTTTTTTAGATACACTCACCTTTTTCTGTAAAAGCAAAGCACATAGTTTTTAGTATATAAAAATTAATATATCTCGATTTATACAAAATGGATACACGATTGCCATCTGTAATGATAGAATTATCATTCTACAGAGTTTCTAATAGATATTCGAAGGCATTTAAGAATGGTAATCAAATTAAATTTATATATGGCGCGGACGAGTATCAACTTCAAACTTTATCCATGTATAAGAATTAATCAATATTAAGGCCCTTAAAAAAGGTATGATATCCTTAAAAAGAACTTGAAGAAGGTTCAACTATGTGGCAAATAATACATGCTTCCGAGGGATTGTATCAAGAAAAATAAATTTAATCATTATTCATATTTTTAATTTGATTAATCCCCGCACAATAAGGTAAATGAAAAATTATAACAAAAAGAAATTTAATCATCATTAATAATTCTTCTACGCTTCTCCCGCCATCATCCATGTCAATTGAATTTCTTAGAACAAAAAGTCACCAAAAATGTCTTAAATATACAATATTGAGAAAAATACTTTGTAAAATTTACTTTTTTAGGAAATAAGATACATTGAGAAATAATTATATTATGCATGAAAACTCGAATTCCTCTGATCTCTACAACAGTACTTAACTCAAACGTCATCAAAAAAAAAGAATCGCCCGAGTTGTAACCTTTTTATGCGTCGAGTCAAGTTGTAACCTTTTTACGCGCCAAGCCGAGTTGCAACCTACTTATGCGCCAAGTCGAATTGTAACCAACTTACGCGTTGAGCGGAGTTCTAACTGTCTTACGCGCCGAGTCGAGTCCACTTCCGGTCTACTTGCGGTCTACTTCCGGTCCATTTTCGGTCCACTTTCTCTCCACTTAAAGTCAACTAACATTACATTGTATAGTTATATAGATGTTATCATTATAAAAGGAAAATGTGCGACCAAACTACCTACCAACCTTAGCATCTCAATATAATAGGATAGATATTTATCGTCGCCTCCGAATAGAAAGGCGTTATCTGGGAATCCGGTCGTAAACGGCATTATCTCGGAATCCAGCCGTAAAAGGCGTTATCTCGGAGTCCGCTCGTAGAAGGCGTTATGTCGGAGTTCGCTGGTAGAAGGCGTTATCACGTAAGTAAATTCACGTAGCTATTCACAGAATCGACTGATTTTAACGAGATAACGCCTTCTACGAGCGGACTTCGAGATAACGCCTTCTACGAGCGGATTCCCAGATAATGCCTTCATATTCGGAGTCCACGATATGTTTCCATTCAATATTTATATTGTTTGAAAAAACGTCATAAAAGCATATCGATTTAATAAAAATGACTTCATAACTTCATTAGTACAAAACTATTGATCAAATCGATAATTTATAATCATACTTACAAATATAGAACTTTCAATAGACAAATGCATATATACCAGCTATGGTATGCACTTATCTAAACCTAAAACAAATTAAAACTATTATTAATTTGACAATAGAAACAAAGAGTCTCTCTCTCTCTCTCTCTCTGTCTCATATGACTTCGCAAATAAATTATATTGTTTTATTATATTATTACACGTTCTTTCTCTGTCAGTACCTATATTAGCCGCAATTCTATAATCCATAACTTCTTGAGGATCTATAGTAAAAAGCTGACCATCTTTAGGATCAACATTCTGGTGGACATCAAGTCTCATTTATTTGGTAATAAATTTACCCTTGTATCTTGAAACCATACGGGTTGTAGGCGTTCCTATTGTAGGCATATTAACTACATTGGCATTAAACGATGGATACGAAAATTAACTATTGGAATTTCGAATACGTTAGAAAAATGCTTTAATTTTTGATGATTATTTTCAAATAATAAACGTAAATTATCTGAAAAACCTGGGATTGCTTCCAATTTGACAGACCCATGACCACAACATTCATTAAATAAATTACTCTTGTTGAATACTTTCTGTGCAGTAAAATGTTTCGCATTATAATTACTACAAAAACCTCTATATCACCTAAATAATGTTTATTAACATTACCATTTTGTTTCAAAAATCTTTGATTCTCTACATTTCGATCACGTCGTTAATTTCACTCTCTATTATGATATCTTTTCCTCAATTGTCTACTTTTGGATGTATTTGAATTATTATTGACATTCTTACGGGTACGTTCCCAGTATAGACTTTTTCTTTCATTTGTTTAAATCCGTTGCCGTTCCCGATAATCCCTTTCCTCCTTAGAAATACATTTAATTCTAAGTTCACCACGACAGCTATTTTGATAACTTATCTGCTCTATAGTTTCCTGCTCTATTTTTCTACTATTATTTAAGTCTCACTAATGATTTTTCAAATGAAATAATACATAATGATAAATAATATTAAATATACGAAATTAATCATAAATGTAATTATAATTTTCTAAATATTCAACAGTCAGAATAAATTGTCAATTATAATAATTAAATGGTTTCATAATAAATTTGTAAACATGGTAATATATTGCTTCCTCCTAGAGGAAGCTTTGTAATAGTAAAATTTTAAGTTTCTTTAAATCGTTCTAGAAACATGATTAAAGTTGTTAGGAGTATTGCTGATATAAACATTTTGCTTCCTCCTAGAGGAAGATTTGTGATAGTAATTTTTTAAGTTGTTGTAAAAACATGTTATAATTGTGTTTA
>JAPYZP010006136.1:0-16628 GCA_030522985.1 Torymus sinensis
AATTAAAATATCAAACAAGCGAAATACCGTTATGAACACGAAACCTTTATAAATGTCGCGTTTACACGAGAGAAACATAATGATACGAGCTTTAATACTACTGAAATTTATTGCGATTTTGTGGCACATAAATTGAATGTGTTATTTTCGTAATCTTTGGCTGGATCAAGCGTTTGTATCATATAGCGCGCAAAAATAAATATATAATAATATTAGAAGACGCAGAAGAACACTTGGGGCAAAACTGCAACACGCTCCTCTCACGTTATCGAGTTGAAATGTCGTGCTGATGAAAGAAAACGTAAGGCGGTGCAGGCGGCGTAATATTCAATAATGCACGTGTGTGTGCGAAGAAAACCCCAAAGGGCTCGTATCCGGGGAATACCCAGAAAGAGAACGAGCGCGGAGAAAATCTTTGACGCGCAGGATCTACAACGTGCGCAAGTGAAAAGCAAAAGAGTGCATTGCACGCGTGCGCCTGTCAATTTAGCACTTTCGCGCTATCACTGGACGCTGCGAACGCTCTCGAAATTGCTGCGGTTGTGTGATGGCTATTTCGCGCAATCTGGATATGTGTGGGTAACGTCACCGTATTCAGCTTGGATCTCTGTTTAATTAAAAGGTAGCGGCTTTTATGGCTGTACCGAAGGGTTTTACCACAAAACGGTTTGAGATTCTTAGAAGCATTGTTATAAAACCGTTTAAAAAGTACATCCAAAAGTTAAAAATGATAAAGAAATATATCAACAAAGTGTACTTCCAGTTTTTAACAATTTTACTTCAACAAAAGGCTCTCTTACTTTAGTGACATATTTTTGAATGAGAGATCACTGCATATGAGACGAGTAAACTTTTCCACTGTTCGCTGACTCATTTGCATTGGATTGCCTTCGGGGAAGTTGTAAGTTTCCCTTTGAACCAATATCATATGATTGATTAATTAGCACCGTACGCAAATTCTATGCTATTCAATCAATGAACTAAATTAGTAAGGCATTCGAAATTACTAAAAAGATTACGAGTACTTCAAACACCGCTACATAGATATCTACATAGATATCGAATAACGGAAATTGGTTTTGAAAACGAAAAATATTTTCAACAAAACTTTTTTTTGAAAAGTTAAGCAACATATAATTCAACATGATCTAATAAAAATTACTATGATACATAGTAATGGCGGGACGTACTTGCAATTTCAAAATAATTACTATATGTTTTATAGTAAATATGCCTATGTATTTAGTAATTTTGACTATGTATATAACAATTTTCACTGTAAAACATAGTAGTTATTTTAACATTGGTATGTCTCGAGATTACTATGTATTATAATAATTTTTAGAGACGACCACTTATACTCGGGAGTGCATTATAATTTGACCAGAGCGAAAATTGTCGGACTTTAAAAACTAACAATTTATAAAAACTATTTTCCAGCCAAAACAAGTTCGTTTTAAGCGTTTTCTGGGATCTATGTATGTCTGTACGTCCGTACATACTCAAATTTCACGATTATCTCAGCGAAATTTTGGCGATCCAAACGAATTTTGGGCCAGATATTCGTTTAATTATACGTAGCGGACAGTTCTATTATGAGCTGAAACCATCGGAACTTAAAAAAAACGCCAGAGCAAATAAAAAAATGAAAAAAAGATTTTTAAGCTAACTTTTAAGTTAAGTACTTATTAAATAAACAATTTATATTATTATTGTCTAAAAATATAAAAATATTTTAGACTACACAATCTAGAATCCGAATAAATCAGAAGATTCTCAACAATTGCCGTTAATCACCGAGTCCGCCGCCGAAAAAGATAGGACCGTTCTTTTTTGTTTTCCAAGATTTACTCCCCGGGGTAACAAGGTAACGGAAGCGCAAAAGAAGAAAGTATTTAATGAACGCGCGCGCGCGCTTGAGCTCACCGGCAGCCGGTAGGCAAAAAAAGACGCGAAATCAGAAATGAAAAAGAACTAGTGAGGGCGTGCGCGCAATTATTTGACAGCCGCGGCGAGCCTGCGATTGATCTCGCGCTGGCCGGGAGAAGACAAAAGACGGAGCGAGAGGAAAAGCTTACGCGGGGGCGGATAGAGAGAGAGAGCGAGAGAGAGAGAGAGAGAGAGTTATTTTCTTCCTTTGCCCTTGTTTTAATACTCTATCCCTCTATGCCTTGTATTTTTTTTGCGAGGGACGCTGTTTTTCCTCCTCTTTTCAAGTTTTCATATCTCCTTATCACCTGCCCTAGCGACTTTCCGCTTGGTATTCCTCGGGCTCTCGCTTCCCTCTGTGCCTGCGCGCGATTATGACATTTTTCATGTAGCCATCCACATAGCGTATTTAGAGATGTGAGCACGTTTATGAATTCCAAATGACGTTTGTTGTTTCATTCTTTTTTTTTGTATACTCTCGGTTAATACCTTCTTTGGGCAACCGTAAATAAGCATCGGTTTGTGAAGCTCGTCGGCTAAGTTATTAATATAGAAAATGATACGTAGGAGAGAGATGGCTGTTAATTAATGGTTAAATCTAAATATAAATAATTGCTACTACGTTCATCTTAAATCACCATTACATGTTTCTCAACAATAGATTATGCATATGTAAAAAATGATATTATCGACTAAAGTAGGAATTGACATCTACAAAATGTTAGTGCAATGATAAATGTGTATACTCTAAAATTAGAGTAAACCGTTATATTGTAAATATATAATACCGTTGCGTGTGTATAATTTGATAACTGTATTAATTAAACGTCAATCCTCTATTATGCATATTAGATATTATTAATAAATTCGTGGCTTTCTGCATGTGATTAATTTCTCGAGCAAAGTGAAAGTGCATTTGAAAAATAAATAGTGTTGATGGAGTAAAATTGCCATATACACTGAAAAAAGTCAAGGAGGACCACGATACTGCAGTTTGATATAAGCATATCGTATTGGTACGAGATTAATGCTAATAGTATATAGGTGTGAGAACCATACCGTTTTATAAATAAACTAAATTGAATTTTATTGGTAATTTCATCGTAGTATATTTGATACCGCATTTCATTCACAAAACGTAAAAGTTTAATTTAACCTTCGCGCTTGAAAAAATTTCAAATGATTTAAAGCACGCATCGGCGAGCGTATAACTTCAGTGCAATGCGCATTGCTGCTATAATAGCTGTATAAACATACAGCGAGAAATTCGAATGGCTTTCAGGCCTAGTTCGGCAGGCAGAAAAATAACAAAATTATTTTCTCACAGCTATTTATTTGGGGTCAAGGTGACTAATCTGTTCCTATTCTATATTTACTGCCTACAAATAGTTACAGTAACAATATCCCCTGATAAAATTTTGTATGTCGGTGATTCGTTGACTTTTTTTTCACTGTACTATTAATATTTGTCCTATTTAATATAATGATGGGATTAAAATTAAATTGATAAATTTTTTATTAAACTCAGAAAATTAAAAGCAGCAATAAAAGGATGTCACTCACTGGTTTTCGATTGTTCAACGTTTTTTTCACATAATATGAGGTATAATAAGCCACAAAGTACGTGTCCGACAGGTGTGCTTCTAAAAAATTCGTTGATCCCTTTGGGAACACGACAAGGGTAACAAAATTGCAGATTTACTCATATACAAACGCTGAATATTCCTAAAATTTCGTTAAAATAAATTAATTTATTGCGGGCCACGCAGTGTTTAGGGAGAACTGCAATGATTTTATAAGGAATGCGAAGATGTTTATGTTTGCGTCGACAAATTTTATGGGTTTATTACCAAAAATCTTCTATTATTAAGACAAAATTATATAGTGGTGTAAAGTATATTCAATAATGTTCATTATCCAATTATTATAAATGTGTTTTGGGAAATTATTTCATATATTTATTTGATAAACGCAATCATGATAAATATTTCAGAAAAGTTGAGTTATTTTATCTGTATATAAGGTTTATTTAGCAATAAAATTTTTTCTTGATATACTGATTTTAAAATTTACATATATGCGTCTATTTCAATTGGACATTATTTAATGAATCATTTATCGCGTCTAACTACTTCTTTGTAAATTAACTGATAAAGAGTTATTTTTTATGAAAATCAGTCACTGACATAACATTCCCTAATGATAACGGCTCCAGTCAAATGAGAGAAACGATAAACTTCGCAGCGTAATAAAGCCTCCTTCTTATCTTTCATCTGCATCTTCGAGAGATCGGGATCAGCGCGCCCAGTAACGAGCGAATCTCTTCCGTCAGCGTGCCATTGTGCAGGTGCTTCTCGCACATGACAGAGAATTCGCGCCCGCGCACGCGAGCCGGGGACATTTTCACACGGCTTTGAAATATACATAGATCATCTCTCTCTCTCTCTCTCCCTCTCTCTCTCTCTCTCTCTCGCTTTCCCTCTCTCACTCTTTCTCCCCCTCGTCAAGAGGATAAAAGGCCTCGTTTTATTGAAAAGGCTTCTTTGCGCGAGCTCGTGCACTATTTATGCTTTCGCGGCGCGCCGCCGCTGGTCTTCCGGTATTATTTTACGACCGAGCGAAATTTCGTTATCGATCGGGTGTGTGCGAGGTCTCCGCTGGTACGTGTGCCCTTTTTGCCGAATGCGGTTCCGTCGTGATTCTCGTACACTCGATGTTCATCGGATTAAGCGAAATTTTGGAATTTTTTCTCAATTATATATCACTACATATATATGACGTATGCTTTACTTATATAATTTTTTACCCCCTCCCAATTTTCATACTGGCCAAGTACTTTACAGGTAAGATTTTTATTAATTGAAATATAAGTCATAATGACATAATAGTCTAGTTGGCGTTTTATTCTTTCCCTCAATATATATTCATTTTATCCTGTGTATTAATGCTAATTAAAGAATGTATTGATTATACAATATCTAGAAGTTAAATTAACTTCACTTATTTTCTTTCTTTACAAGCAATTGATTTTGTGCAAGATTTGAGCTGAACACGTCACGAGAAACGCGTCAATATCACCTCTTTCTCTGGAGTTCTTGCCTGCTCTAAAGGTGCATTCGATTCGCTAGTATATATCAAGTTTCAATGCTAGCGAATTGGACTGTTGCACGAGTTCTATTGCACCTGTCAAGTCGAATATTGGAATACAAATGTCGATAAATAAATAGACTTAATAAATCTGCCAACGATTGTTTTTCTTGATTATTCCAAGCGAAAAATTTTAAATATCTTCGTGTCAAAGTTTGCCATAATCAGATTACATTTTCTGAAGAATAATATTCAATTTCGCAGGATATTTAAACAAAATAGCAATAAAAGCGACTTAAAACTGTAGCGCTTTTTGTGAAAAATTAATATACTTTTCGGTGTATAAGTATTATATAAATACTAAGCCTCAATTTTATTACCTTTTTACAGTCAAGTTAAAGTTAAATAAGATATATATTTTTATTATATTATTTTTACAAACCTATAATGTTATAACAGTTCATTATGTAATAGGGGAGTATAAAGGCGCAGATTATTCTCGTGGGTGGATTTTCAACAGTAATCACCTGAAGGAATGATCGGCTTCACTCCCGTGTTACATACAGTACTTTATTCCCAGCTCAACTGCGGCCACTTGATAGACTTGAAAAGTTATTTTGTATTTGTGTGTTATAATTTTGTTAGTTTTAACCAAATTCACCATAAACGTAAAAATTTAGACTATGCTACTCTATTCCCGTTAATTTACTTTATTCTCACGTATGCGAGAATAAAGTATAAGAGGAAATCAGGTGCCACTTTTGCCCCGCTTTTCAGGCTATGAAGTGGCCATGATAGTGGAGTAGTGAATAAAACAATTTGTAAAGTAAATATCTAATTTGATAATTTTTTTCAAAGTTGACTAGTTATGAATAAAAAACATAAATTTATTTTCACATTATTACATACATCAAATTAAACAAGTATTACGAATAATAATCTGTACATCAACGGTATTTATACAGATAGATATACGTGGCACATAAACACATTGCTTAAAAAAGTTTGTAGCTTGCTCAAAAATCAAAATCATAAACAACACAGTTCATGCGCAATAAATGTCAATGAAGATTCAGAAGCACCTACTGGAATGAATGCAAAAAAGAAATTTCTTAAAGCCAGATGGATCGCACATGTGTTTCGGTATACGTTACAAAATTATGATTTGGGATTCATAAAAACATTGCGGGGAAAGGACAACAAAAATTAGGTGGCCATGGCGTTTTAAACGAGTCCAATGGGACCAAAGGGGGGAGAGGCCATTTTTCGACGATTCACCATGAAATTGAAGTCAACTTACGAATTCTAAGTAGTTCGACTATATCATTTTATAGATTGTACAAAATTAAAAAATTCTAAATCAGAAATATTATATTACCAAATGTATATACATATTGTATGTTATTATGTAATATACAGTTTTCCTTACATGCTTTTGAACACGTTTGAAAATTCGATTTCTTAGTCGTGAAATTTTAGAGTTAACTTTCATTTTATAGTGAATCGTCAAAACATGGCCCTCTTCTAATTAAGGAAGAAAATTTTAAAACAATAATGTTATACAATATCACATCGTTGTTATAATATATGCATGCTTTAAACGAGTAGCAATTGACGTGGTAAATGTTAATATCATTTTGATAACAAAAAATAAATGAATCATAATTTTACGCATATGATACCTATGTAGCGTTAACATTTTTATTGCCCTACTTTTTCTTGAATTAAGATGCAGTGTTTATTGCAAGCCGTATACTTAGCTACTATAAGATTAATTAATAAATTCTTTATAGTTAATGTGAATAATATCCTGCAAGTAATCTGTAAAAGATCGCATTTACTATGATTTGATAAGTTTATCTTATATTATTATTGCTATTTAAAACTAAATTTCATTGAAATTATTTTGAAGTTGTAAGATAGAATATTCTAGATGATTCGAATACTCATCGTTATTTATCATGAGCACACATTGAAATGAAAATAAATGGAAAAGAAGCGCTTTGTCCCAGGTAACAAAATTAATTATCGAAGCTAGCCGATCCGGATGAACCGTGTCAGGGAAAAGACGAGATTCGGGGTGACTATCAGAAAATATACAGGAAAGCACAAGTTCATCATGACTCTCGCGAGTCGGTGGATACCTATATATTATACTGGCCGAGTATCCGCAGTCTCCCTAGACGAGCCTGCAAGGGATGCGCATAGATAGAGCATCGACGAGAGGCAGCGAAGATAGCCGATAAGCAATAGAGCGACCGATAGACACGTCGGAAGAGAAGCAGAGAAAATGAGGAAGAAGCGAGAAGAGGATATAAGGAGGCAGGAGTAGGTGTGCACGAGGGAAAAGAATCGCTATGGTAGTAGAAAAGTGTCGAGGCAGTACACGTATAGAACACCGGGGAGGTATAAAACCTTCACTCGCCTATCTCTACACTGAGCAGAAGTTTTTTCCTACAAGTTCATTATATTTTTTAGCGTGAAAATCAATTTTTCACGAAGCTTGGGCTTTTGATATTTTAACTCCCGAAGTCAAATTTTGAATTTCAATTGGCAACGAGAAGTAATTAACCAAAATCCAAAAGAGAAAACTGTATTTTCTTTTCAGACTATTTAGCGCACGGCATGAAGTTTTGAAATGAGGATTCTATAAAAATTAAGCATAAATAAAAAGCATAATAAGATTAATCAATTTCAATCAATTATTTTATACATATATCGACAAATATATTTAAAATAATAAAAACGAAATAATATCTAGTGCAAAAAAAAAACAATAATAATTTTTAAAGTCGCGAAGAATTTTATTATATATATGAAAGTTTAAGTAGAATATTTGAATTTCACAACAGATGGCAAATAAATTATCACATAAAAAGAGTTGCTAGAATTATTCACGTTTTTATTATGGTTTTTCTTTCAATTATTCATTTCATTTCAGAAAAAAGTGATAACGTCGTGTGTAAGAAGTCACTAAGAGGAAACGCTTTAAAACTCTATGATTTCTCTGTATTATATAAGTATGAAAGTTTAAATAAAATATTTTAATTTCACAGCAGTTGGCAAAAAAATTATCACATAAAAAGAGTTACTAGAATTATTCACGTTTTAAGTATGGTTTTTCTTTCAAATATTCATTTTATTTCAGCAAAAAAGTGATAACGTCGTGTGTAATAAGTGACTAAGAGGAAAAGCTTTAAAACACTATGATTTCTTGATTTGTCAGATAAAAAAAGCGTTTATCACTTTTGCTTTTAAATGTTCATCGTAACAACTTCTTAATCAATTCAAATTGGGCAAGCCCACTTTTTCTCAATAAGCATTTGATGAAAACTATCGACAAAAAATCTGAAATTAAAATACAGAAGCCGATGCTTGCATTCCACAGATAACGAGCGACTTCAATCACACATAGACCAACGATTCGCTGGGTTATAGAAATACGTTCGATGGAAAGTGGAAGTCGCACGCGAGAGCGCGGTAGATTTCCTACTGAATATCGATAGTTTTTCGATGGCGTCTTTCAATGTTACTTTTTTATGAGTATGCTGTGTTTTCCAACGAAAGACGATAATTTTCAATTTTACGGAATATCGACAAAATAAGTGATGCAAGTGATACGCCGAGTGTTAACCGTCAAAGACTGATTTTTGATTGATGGATTCGTCGAAATCCTGGACACTCGCAAAAATGATTGATGCGTATGCCGCAATGATAAATTTGTTTGAGAATCTCATTAAATGGTATGTGCTCTTTATTAAAAGAACAAGATTTTGGTATTTATTTTGTAACATATTTTGAAAGCTATTAACTTAATTAGTCCATAACACTCGCCACCTCAATATGATTATAATGCTAGCATATCTTACCAAACATAGTTTTTTCCCAAAAATATATTTTATTTTCATAAAGTATATAAAATCAGTTTTATTTCGGGTTTAAAAACTTGTATTTGAATTTACGTAACCAGTTGTGCAAAATTTTAGGAGAGCTTGATAAATCAATAGAGTAACGGAGCAAAAGTTTTATTAATTTTAATTTTTTCTAACTATTAGAAAATCAATTATACTAAATTTAGGTTTTCTAGAATGAAAAAACCTTCAAAGATATACAGTTCTCGTTTTCATTGTTTTTGGAGCTCATTCTGCGGTTTGAATGCAAGTTTTAAAAAGCGGATGCACATAAAATATATATTTCAGAAATTAATTTCATAAGTAATTTACACAATTGAAACGCATTAAATTGTTACAATATAGAAAAGAATTAGAAATGAAGCAGAGAATAAGAGCATTTAAAGACACGAAAAACTTAGCAATAAACATGTCACTGCAGAACGGCAATACTCCAAGAACTCTTTAGAGATATAGCTATAAAGTTTATGAAAAGGAGTTAGAAAAGTTGGGCCAAGTGTAAGAAAATTCTACAAGACAAATATCTGCCACGGTAAAATATTCGTAGACTGAAACCAGGAAATAATAAAATAGCAATAAAACTAGCTGGATGTGCGTAAAGTTAGGAATAAAGAGGATATTTTTTGCGCATTAAGCTATATCCGTTTTACTTAACTTGACGCATCGAGGATACGAAGAATTTATATAGTTAAATAACGTAATAAAAAATAAAAATGTAACTTAAGTTTTATAGTATAGTTGTAATGAAAATTTTCCAAACAATAAATTAATGTAACAATCATTATTTTAAGTTTAGTCAAACTGTAATTTTATTCGTGAGGGCAGTCCACAATTTACTGCTCCGAAATCGAGGCAACATTAGGATAGAGCTATATAGTATCCAAATGAACGTACGACCCTCGTATGTTGCAAGTTCAGCTAAATATTTAGAGAAAAATGTTAATGGCTTTTGGCAACTATAAAGTTACAACTTGTAATCTACAATCAGCCGGAAAATTAGAAAATTCACCATGTACCGTATAGAAATAATTCTTTAAATTAATTAAAACTGTAAAATCGTCGCGATATCAGTGACCACGAGAAGAGCAAAAAAGGCCTTTTTCAATTTGTATCAGTCAAGGAACTAATTACGCGATACAACACACTGACCTCCACTGGGGAGAAGAATCTTCCGCCCCACAAACGAGATAACCGGAAAATCGAAAAAAAGCCCCGGCGAAAAAGCTCCCGCACGAGGGGGAGAGAAAATAAAATCACAAGCAAAATCGAGTTGCCCCTCCGCACACGAGCGCGCGCGCGCGCACACACACATACCACCACTCGGCCAAACACCAAATCGATTAGAAAAATAATAAAGTGAAAATCGTAACGACCAAGGAGTACGGACGAGGGGAGGGACGGTGGGTGTAGGCGTCGAGAAAAAAGCTGAGGGAAAAACAAGTCGCTTGAGCGAGAAGGAGAGAGAGAGACTACTGACTAGGCGGACACTCGACAAAATGCCAGAGAGCAAGACAGTTGCGGCAGTCGGCGGCGTTGGCGGCAGCGGCACTCGGTAAAAGAGCAGAGAAAGCGGCAGAGATGGAGGGAGAACGCTTGCGAAGGACGGAGCTTGCGAGAAGGGAGAGAAGAGAGAGACGGAGCGTGTGCGCAAGGTCTAGCAGACGACAGCGAGGCGCGGAGTCGTCTGACTTCCTCTTCTCGTTCCCACTCCTCTCTCTCTCTCTCTCTCTCTCTCTCTCTCTCTCTCTCTCTCTCTCTCTCTCTCTCTCTTTCGCACGCTCAGCTTTCGTTCTTTCCTTCTCGCTCGCTCTCCTCGTTCTATGTGGGAAATCTCTCTCGACATAGAGATAGGAAAGAGAGTGAGAGAGGGGTGGGGGGTGAGAATCCACAGGGGCGGGCGAGAAGCGCCCATTAAAACGGATTAAATCGCGTAAAACCGGAGAAAAATCCCGCGAGCGCCATCGCCCACGTTCTTACCCTCTGGTCTTTGAGAATCTCGTCGAAGTGGCATCGAGAGCAAGTGAGAGAGAGAGAGAGAGAGAGAGAGAGGCACGAACAGGGAGGGGAGAAGAAGACCGGGGATGATGCATGTATGCGCCGCACACGATGTTCAATAAAAAGCTCTCTCCTCGCTGTCTCTCTCTCCCGTAGCGCGCGTTCGCTCTCCCGCACACGAGCGGCGCGCGGACGGTCTCACTGAAGCCGACTACTCCCACCTTCCTCGCGCGCTCATTTCTCCCCGTTCCTCCGCCTTTTAGGTTAAAGAGCTTTTGCGCCCGCGAGCCCCACAGGCTTATTACGAGAAAAGCTCGCGGAGGAAAGCTCCGGGCCGCTGCGGCACACGAGGGGGTGGACCACGAGCACGCGCGCCGCTCACAATCGCCGCGCGCGCCTATGTGGAGCGCCTCCCCCCAGTCGGGGAAGCGCAACTCCGGGGCGTCGGGAAAGCCTGAATGAGAGTCGCCCCGCGGGCCCTCCCCGAGGCCAGGCGACGGGCGGCGGGTCGCCCGCGCCCGAGGGGGAAGGAGAGCGCGGAGCCGAGCGATACACGGGCGCGTTAGGCGCGGCCTGCCGCCGCCGCCGCCGCCGCCTATCGAGCGTGTGCAGCACGCGCGCGCGCACACCGCCCTGCTCCGGGCGCCGACCGGAGGCGGCGGCGGCGGCACCCCCGGGACGGCCCGCGGGCCCGCGGACACCCAGGGCACTCACCTGCGCTCGCCGCAAGCTCCGCCCGGCCGAGAGCGGCCGGAGCCAGCCCCCGCTCTCGCCGGTGTGGCGCTCGCCTCTCCTCCGACGTCCCCGCTCGCCAGGGCGCTCCTCGGCGCCGCTCTCTCGCTCTCGCGGCGGCCGGCTGGCGCGCGGTGCTGTCTGCTACTGGCCGCTGCTGCCCGCGCTGCTCGCTCCTCTGCTGCGCGGCCGTCGGGGACGGCGACGCTCACTGGCGGCGCTCACTGGCGCGCTCACTGGCGGCGGCGCAAGCTCGCCTCGTCCACGTAGCGGCGGCAGCACGTCGTCGTCCTCGTCTCGGAGCTGTCCCTGCGGCTCGGCCGTCGCGCGCCAGCCATCGTCGGGTCCGCCATCTTGGGGCCAACTGCCACACGGAGAGCGGCCGCCGCTGCCGCGCGCGCACACCACTCTTGCAGAGCCGCCGAGAGCTGCTGCTCCAGCGCCCGCGCGTGTGTAGTACGCGCCCACGCAACTACCACCCGCGCTGGCCCTCTCCCTCTTTACCTCGCTCTTCTGCTCCCGCGGCCGCTTACTGCGCTCCTTCTTTCTCGCTCGGCTCTCCCCGCGAGCTCTCTGGCGCACTGCACGCACGGCCCGAGCCAGCCAGCCTCGCGTCGTGGGCGCCCCCTTCGCCGCATTAGCTCCTCTCTCTCTCTCCCGCTCCCGCTCTCTCTCTCTTCCGTAGAGGGGTGGATCGGGTGAGACAGCGAGGGGAAAGGGGTACAGAGATCGCGCGAGGGGTTTATTTCGAGAGACGGAGCTCTCGCGCGCGGACGTGTATCTCGTGATCTCTCGCTTCGAGCGATCGGACAAAAGCTCGACGCGCCACGGAAAGTGAAGGAGCGGGAGAGAGAGAGAGAAAGAGCTTTCGGGGGGTGACTGGGCTGCTATACTACTGCTGCGGCGCGCAAGCGAAAGTCGACCGAACGGGATTTTGAAATTGAGATAGGTTCGATACATCGAGGATGTGCGGGAGATTTTGGTTCCGGCTCGTGATTGTCGGCTGCTATTGTTGTATGGTTTCTCATTTGGAATAATAGACGAGTTATTGTTACTAGACAGTTTGAAACAAAAGTCACGAATCTTATATAAAATAAAATTATTTTCTAAAATTGGTTAGTTTAGGATACATAACTTTTACTGTATGGTCGAGTGAATGTCCTTTTTCTCGCAAATAATAGTGAGATTCTTGAGAATGTGTACACTTTACGGCGCTTGCGAAATTACTATCAAATGTAAAGCTCATTGACGATAGCCCACCTTAATGTTTGTTTAGTTTTGATATTTGACTACAGAAATTATATTCCATAATAAATGTATTTGTATATTATACTTTGTACATACGTATAAATATGTGACGGTTAAATAGCAGAGGTGTGATTTTATGAATTTAATTAATTGATGGGTATAGAGGTGCACACGTAAAAGAATAATTTAAATGCTGTTAAGAACTTTGAAGACTTTTTCGAAGATCTAATCCTCAAAATATTTTGTAAAATATGCCTGAAGAAAAATATGCAAGCTTTGCCAAGAATGTTTTTCTAATCGACTGGCAAAGCAGAAATTCGTAGGTAATCTTTGTCAGAAATTCAAACAGACTTTATAGTGTAAGAAGCTCGATATCAACGCGGTGTAATAGCATTGAATTAACATTGAACTAACAATACGTAAGATAATAGTACGATACGTTAGATGGCATATTCCCGTTTAGTATAGTTTTAATTCATACTACGAGTCAATGTACCCACCCGTATACAAGATACCATCTTCTTTGCGCCCGTACTTTCTTCCCCTTTCGACAGCTATGTGTCTTTTTCCCACGAAATGGACTTTGCATCTCTTAAGTTCGTTAGACATTGCACCGAAACGACCCACTAACATCGAAATGTCAACCCACGACAGTTGTACGGCTGTATGCAAAGTGACGATCGCGCTGCGGAGGATGGGGAAAAAGTGTGTAGGTATATATGCGCGTGTGCGGGTATTGTACTTGCTCCAGATTCTTTGAGAAAGCACATATACGTACACACGTGTCAATTTAATAAGCACTCTGGGCGAACGATTTGTCTACGCCTGTGTAGGAACGTCGAGATTTAGAGTTGAGCAGTACGGGAAGTATATAGCAGTGTTAGAAATACCGTAATGGTGGGTTAGGCATGATTAAAAGCGTAAGGCTATGTATATGTATACGATCAGTATACCCGTAAACGTCCAACGTGATTAGTCATTAGAAAGTTTAAGCTCTATATTTACTTGCGTCAATAAAATATGTGGTCTTTCTAACTTACCGATGTAGTACACGTTATTAGGCAGCTGTATGACAATCATTAACAACGAGAATATTGAGTTCGTGATCAGAATAATTTTGTATGTAATTGTCCTCTAACTTTTTATGACCGTATTAACGTAGTTTTATATTGTCTATGAAAGATTCATTCAATCTTGAGGGTGTTTAGAATGTTGATGATAGCCAATTAGTCATGTTTGCGGCTAATTATAATTTATGAAGGTTCGTTATACTTGAATCGTTAATTTGAAGTAGTATTTGATTTTTCAAATGAGACACACATTATTTAATATAAAACTTTAATGTAAAAAATTTGATATATTACAAAATGTCAAAAAATATTGTTATAAAAATAAGTTTAGTTCTTTTCTTATTGACGTTAAACAAGTTACAAACAATTTTCTTGAAATTAATATTCTGGTTCACGTAGGTTTATCAAAAAATTTGATTTTACAATAAATAAGTGCAAGGATTCATTTAAGCGTCAATAATTGACGCATTAACGTCAAATTATTCGAGGGGGCCTTTCACCTACACTTAGTGTGCGGGTGGCGCGGGCCAACGCAAAAAACGAATAAAGAGACGAGTCATGAGAGAGGCTGTACAATCACCGCGCAGGTCTTTTGCGGTCGGTCCTACCACTAAGGGCGAGATGGCAAAGCGCCACGATCAATTTTTCAGGTTCCTCGCAGAACTGGAACTTTAATTCCTTTTTCTAGCACGCTCCTTTTTTAATGCATTCTTTTGAAGAGCGTGTATAACGTGTACCGTCTCGTCATTGCTTCTAGCTGCTATTAAGTTACGTGTTTGCCTTTGACATTATGCCTGACCGACTGTGATATATCATATCGCATCTATGCAGATTTTTTCTACATTTTTTATTATTTAAGGCGGTCTTACACCTATAGCTCTTTCTGGCCAAAATTACCTAAAAAATGATAAAAAATATTATTATAATATAATAATGAAAATATATTGTAAATATAACTTATTTTGAATAAAATGAGCCAAGGCAGAGGTCCTTAAACTCATTTTATCCTCAGTTATACCATTTTCAAGAACAAAAGTTTGTTGTAACTTTTATCTGAGACCGCATGATGGATTTTTATGGGACAAAGTGCAAATTGTTCCTTATTTATGTAGTTATCGGCCTACGAGTGGCAATTTTAAGGTTTTTATGTATAAGTATATTTTTCATGGCAAAACTGATTTTTTTTCGCAATAATTTTTTCCATTCTTTGGAGTTTTTAGGGTTTTTCCCATCAAAAAAATACTTATATATAAAAACCTTAAAATTGCAACTCTTATGCCGATATAACTACGCAAATTAGGAACTATTTGCACTTTGTCTCATGAAAATCCATTATGCGGTCTCAGATAAAAGTTACAACCAACTTTTTTTTCTTGAAAATGCTATAACTCAGGATAAAATGAGTTTAAGGACCTCTGCCTTGGCTCATTAAAAAAATTATATTATAGGGAAAAGGTTGTTTGATCAGAGGAAAAACATTGAATAATTTGTGACCGTTTGGAGGAAATATTTATAGACAGCGAAGAATTACAAAACATGAAAATCCAAATAATTATCTGAATTTTTAATAAATTTTACTAGAAATATAGGATAATTTACTATGCTTTTTGCACATTTTTTTTTGCACAAAGACGGTAAAGTAATTTTCCTAAAAACATACACGTGCGTGTATATTATACATAAAATGTGAGAAGTTGAAACTGTAGTTACGAACAAAATTTTTATTTCTGAGATTAATGATAACTAATTCTCTTATTGATTTGTTGATAAATATAAATAAATATCTTCGGATTAATCACTGCATTATAAACCATATCACTAATAATGTTATCGATTAGATTAAAAATTATCATTAAAAACACTAACTATTGTTATCTAATTGATAAAAATAAATATTTTTAAATTTTATCACTAAAAAATCGTAGATCGTTATCTGTATTCAAATAACTTAAAAGGTAGAAAAACTTATAAATTGCCTACTTAGAAGCTTACGACATCTGACGTTGACTTATCTTACTATCGCAGTTCAGAAATCTGACAACCAGTAGATAAAGTCGGTATCATTTGTATCCACCTGTCGTACTTCATATTATGATAATGATTCCAGGCAATCCATTATACTTAACAAGTACTATAGTATTCAAATAAATATATGTTACAAGATTTTTCTAATATTTTGTAAAAGCAAAAGATTTCTAGCCACCCTGATAGAAATTTTAACCAACAGTTGGCGAACTGATTGTCAATTTTTAAATGAAAAAAGTTTTACCATGATTATGTTACTATTGTCGACGAGGAATACCTATTTAAAAATGTGAAAATATTTTATTATAGATGCTTTAAAATAATATAATCATAGTTTTAAATAGTTGTAATTGAATCTCTGTGTTAGTCTTAGGTAGAAATTTTCTTCCAGGACAATTTCGCAGATACATATTGAATCTTTGCTAAAAGCAAATGCCACTCATACAATTTTTTAAGGAGTTTCTTTATAATTAAAAATATTACTTATGTCGACTGTAATTTACTATTCACTAATAAGAATTTTTCAATCGGCCTTACAGTCTTATAAATTAAATTAATTAATATTAATGGCAGTCAGATTGCCCTTATTTATAATCACCCCCGCAGAATCTGAAATAAAAACTTAATTAAA
>JAPYZP010006137.1:0-11825 GCA_030522985.1 Torymus sinensis
TTTTTTTAATACTCTATCTCTTTCTTTTATTTCGTTGGCGGGCCTAATTGGAGAGATCGCGGTCCCGGGGTTACTGCGCGCCGCGCAGATGAGGGAGAGATAACGGCGCGCGCGCGGGGTTATGGAGATGAGGAGGGAGGAGATGGAAGGATTCGAGAGGTGAACTATATAGAGTGGTAGACAGAGAGAGAGCTATTTATAGGGTGGGTGGGAGTGTCATTATACCGACGATGAAGTCTTTTGGCGTTTAGGAGGGTTTCGAAAGGTATCTAGAGAGATGTGTTTTTTCCCTAGGAAATAGTAATTTGAAAGTTGATGTGGGGGAGATAAGGAGAATATCTAATATCCTGTGGACTAATTTGCCATTAGGTGATTCTTCGGAGAGAGGCTGAATCTTATGATGTACAAGGTAAATGTATCGACAGCTACCGGTAATGAAGACGTATATCCGTTGTCTACATAGGCATGCAGGAGATACGTCTTTATTACCACCGAACATTTACCACCGACAATTTGTCCGTATAAATAGTTGATGCAATTTTAAATAAAACGCGTTACTGGATATTAACGTCTTCGATGCTATACAAACCATGCGTGATTTGTTGTCATCTTCTAAACTCTAATAATTAGTTTTACGGAGAGAATAAAGGCTCTCATTTTTTACCTATTCTCTTATTATTACATAACAAAATCATGCTTCTGAAACTTTAAAAAGTTTTTTTCCTAAATCCATCGAGACCGTAGTAACGTCAACATTTACTATACGTAAAAAGAATACTGCTTTTAAATCGCGCAAATCTAACACCCCGAGCAAATCCAGAGCCACAATCTTATGAACCTTCTGCCATGACACTTCAACTTATCCTCATCATATAAGTAACTACCATCAGCGAAATTTTCATGACAACATTGCCACGAGGCTATTATAACGGGGCACGCTATATAGACACACGGGGGGGAGTCCGGCGAGCTGCCGCCGGAAGCTCTTGGACTTGGCGAGCTCGCTCGCTCGCTCGCCTGCTGCCCCTGTTCGCCTCTAATATGAACTCCACGGCCTTCCTCCTTAACCCCTCGGCCTTGTATGTGCCACCAGCGACAAGCGCACACATTCTCTCTCTCTCTCTATCTCTCCGCATTATATATAGGCATTATTAATGTCGATGCATATATGGGCACGAGCGGCACGTGATGGCACCGTTCAGTTAAGCCCGCCATTTCGAGGGCAAGCGTCGCCATCTTGTCGAGGTTGTTGACTTTGGCAGTGCGTTGCTATATGCATTGTGCTGGGTAATGGACGGTTTTAGATGAGTGAATAGTTGACTGTTTCGTTGTTCTATTGGAATGGGAGGAGGGGAAGTGGTTACGAGTGAGTCATGTTTGTGGTATTGTGGTTGGCATGAGCTTGGGTGGAGAAGTAGATTGTTAATTTTTATTCGGCGATTTTTATAATGGGCAATGTTCTACGTTGTACGTAATAGTGTAGCTGCAATGCATAATAATGTCATACATTGTATTGATTAGATATATCGTATACACAAAAACAATCTATCAAAGTGTGTTCCACTGTATGGAAATGAAAGAAAATTACTTAATTGTGTTCATGCTACTGCCGAATGATTAGATTATAGCATACGCAAGGAACCGTTTACTTGATACTTCGTAAGTGGGAATAAATTCTTTATTAAATACCTGTAGGTATTAATAATAATATTGGATTATTATGTAAAACTACTTTGAGATTATTCTTTTTAATTCAACTCAGTGACTAAATGAAATATCTTGACGACCTATATATTCTTCATTATTTTCTTTCTGCAATACAAATAGAACTTTATTTAGTTAACATTTTCATTATCACATTAAACAAAAATTGCAAATATGCAAATATCCAAAGGTGATTGTAAATATTAAATACGTCTAACATATCAACAGTGATAATTAAAAATATTACTTATGACGACTGTAATTTACTATTCAATCAGTAAATATCAACACTGATTAATAAAAAGGCCGCTCGCAATCTATCTCCTTCTATAAATCTAAAAAAAAAACGAAACAAACTTCCAGCGCACACCATTCCTCTACTTTATGGACAACAGATCAGAGACGCAGACCGGATCCTGCTGGCTGATCTCGCAGAAGCTGTTGGACTTCATCGCCTCGGCCTAGTCCGCCGCAATGTACTCCGCGACCTTCTTCCTCAATCTCTCGGCGTTATGTTTAGTCGTCACCACGTAGATCTCGTAAGCATTGGTTGCGTTAATATGTCCTGCCTCGCACAGCATCTTCAGTCCATTGATCTTCAGCGAATTGGCCGCGGCCGGTAGCTTGACCGCCAGCCTGTCCATATGATGAGGTTTGTTGCAGTAGATGTAGCAAAGCACCTCATCCATGGTAGCGCTGTCAATGTCATCAGCTTCAAACGTGTCGTCCGTGAGGTAAGCCTCTACCAAAACAGTACTTTGAGCAACCATCAGAACTTTATGCACGGGTATTGTCTTGCCATCTTTCGCCACGATTTCCCCGTCCCTTCACTGGTGTTGTCAACACCAAGGTTTTGAAACTGGCCGTCGTAGCTACGAGTGGTATGCTGAATTTCACTGGTCATGACCAGCCACAATAATTGGTCACTGCTCGTGAGTATGTTTTTGCTTGAACCATTCGCGCGTCGCGATCTTGTACAGTTATGGCGGTAATTCCTCTTTATTGACAGTTAAAACGGTCTTGCACGTGTTGTCAAAGACCCTGAACTCGTTGCCGTAGGATACAGGGAAACGGGCGTAGGTTACAGGGGAAATGGGCCCTTTTATATAAAAAACAATTGATCATAACATGTTCCGGGAATTCTAAATGTTTCGGGTATATCTCTAACTTGAATACAAACTCCGGTGCTGAGAGCGGCGAGAAGTAGGGTGTCACGAGGGAGTGATTATATTCAAGTTTGAGGGCGACCGTCTGCCAGTCGTTGATTGTCCAGGTGTAGTTGAATTTATGGATATAGGGCGCTGTGATGCCCCAGTCGTCGGTTGGGATATTCTGGCAACCATTGCAAGAAACCTATGTCGCCAGATAGGACGCGTGCCTGGCGGTACCCTAAGCTGTTTAATTTTTTGTTGTTGTTTTTTCATCACACAAAATAATGAGTGTACGCCATTGGCGAGGAGCGCTAAGAGGAAGCTAACGTTTGATTGCTAACGTACCAGTATGTCAGGAATAATTGGTTGTTCGTACATCCTGTCCACGTTGACTTTCAACTTGTCTTGGTAAAATAGATCCTGCCTCGACCAACGCGTCCGTACTTTGGATCTTCCTGTGCACGACTGAGCATCCTCTCGTTAGCATTTTCTGCTTGTTTACACGAATTGAAGTATAGTAAGTAAACGCCGATACGTGCGCGTAACGATAATGCCATAAAGATTTCTATCCCTTTCTCACTAATTATGGATTACACGATAATATTTTACAAGTACAAAGTGTGGGCAAATAAACAACAATGGAGAGATGCGTTCCGCTGTTTGGAGTTCTATAATTGGTTTCGTAAGTATATTGTTGGTTTGTTTTTTCAGAAAGCGATCAAGTCCAATAAGCGTTCTATAGTTTTTCAATGATTTTTAGAAAACAGCATTAAATTTATTTATTTCATCAGTTCATCGACATACTTCTTTGTATTTCATTTTCTATAAATAAACTGTAAGAGATTCAATAACGCTTTTTATAACTTCTTAATATACATAGAAAAAACTAACCTTGAACTTGAAACAACCACCACTGCAAGTACAATTAAGCTGTAATTTTTCACACCCCTGGGTAAATGTGCGCCATTTACGTGAATACAAAACGTTAGAGACTTTTCAGAACAACTTTATCAGTGTACTTCTTCCGGTACAACAATCGCAAACATCGGGAAAAAAAAACTTTCATCCGTTAGCAACTCAAATAACAGCACGAAGAGAGATTACCTAAAGTAATCTCGAACTTTTTTGCTTAAAAAAAAATAATATATTTTTACTCTACCTATTTTCCCCTGACAATGGTATAGCTAAATGTATATGCATATATATTTATATTGCCACGCGGAGACAGTAAAAAAAGTTCGATATAAATACTTATCGACATGGGTCGGCGCGGATTTCAATTAAACTTCCCCGCCCGAAACTTTATTCCGCTGGTATAAAAACAGCAAGAACTTTTTGTTCGCTCTTATCGCGCATCTCTCTCTACAGTGCAAAAACACACGTGAATAATAGAGGATGGGTGTAATTGCATGAGAAACGAAAAACGCCGAGTAGATAATGCGGGTTCAAGAAGCGTTTGCTATAATATGCGCCGCTGTATTTTCGAGTGGTCATTAGCATCGTAGCGCGTGCATGCGGCTGGAAAATTAGAACAACGGGAGGGGATGTTTTAGACTTCGAAAGTTTTTTCGGGGGCAATAAAATTCAATTATATCTCTAATTTAACATGATACTACTTCATGCTTAATGCATACAAAGACGAGAGCGAGGGCAGCAATAAAGCTTCAGATCTCAACGCGAAAAATGGAATAAGGCAGCGATGAAAGAGAAGTTGTTATTTCTGGCTGGGCGTATGAGCTGTCATAACTTGAATAGCACCGTATACATGTGGAGAAGAAACTTCCGACGTGGAACGAAAAATGTTGCTGTTATACAGATAGTATCCGTTTTATCAACGTTATGAAAACTCACGTCAGAGGCACGACGTTACACAAGGAGAAACAAGACGTTCCGTTATTCCTTCCTACTTTTCATACCCGCGCCCTTATCAAGATTTTCCAGCATCAAAAATTATCGCAGAAACCTAAACAAACGCCGTCAACCTGCTATCCGAGCATCTCTCCAACTCAACTAAAAAAGAAAAAAACACACGAGACATCCCCTACAATATACAAACACAGAAACACGTATACACACACAGCCTCGTCGTACCGCAGTCTATTTTAATATCTCTCTCACGCGCGCGCCATAGTTTTACATTATCCGCTTCTTCTTCTTTTTTTTTATCCGCCGCTCGTTTCTAATGCAGCCGACATTCAGGTCGGCGGCGCCTCCGCCGCACATATATCGGTAATCTCGCCCCGCTACACACCTCTTCTTTGAGCTCGGCGCCGGTCGATGTTCTCGTGTGCACAGCAGGTAGGTGCAGTGGGTAAGGTATATAGTGGCGTGCTGTTATATGTGTGCCCAATGTCGACAGAGCGAGAGGGTTGGGAGGAAAAGGGGGTTTCGTGTGGTCTACACCCATGCGAAGCAATCTTGATTGTAAGGAGGAATGTAGTCTGAGGGATGATGTTTATAAGATTATAATATGGGGATAAACGCCGGGAGATTATCGGATGCCGATGGATATTATTGGACGCTTTTTATCGGGGCTAGTCGCACACGTTCATTCGTACGAGATTTTAAAAATGACTTTATTGGATTTTGCGTATATAGTTCGTATATTTTGCATATATTTATGACAGTTTATTCATTTTTTTTATTCAACGTATTATAAGCGCATTACGGCCGTTAAAACGCCTGTATATATTGTTTTGGAATTTTCGAACAATAAAGTTTCACGTTTTATCTCGACATTTCGCCCTTTCGTATAACGGAAAACACACACACACAATTTTATCAAATATATATTCGCATCCTTTTAACGCTGAAAGCCGCGAAATTTCGCAAGCGCGCAAAGATATATCCATTATGACAAACCGTGCCGAAATATAATGTGCATAAAGGTGACCGCGAACAATGACAGAGTAATTTAATTTTCCATCATTACAACGTTATAAAATCACACGTACCGCCGCCGCGACCTGTACTTGCCCACTCCACTTTGTACTTGAATTCACTTCAAAAACGGCCCCGCGAGCCGGTAAGTTTCATGCATTATTCAAACGCAATTATATACCATATCGCATTTTCCGAAAGATATACAAGTGTCACACACGCGCCCGTTTAAAATTATCTTCGTTACGGGCGCCGCGTATGTGTATATGTATATGTAAGCCCCGGGGGGTGTTTTCGGCCCGACGGCGGAATTTCACGTTCCGCGCGTTGCACTCGCTCGGAATAGGAATTTGAAATTCCGAAATATATCGAAAGGCGCCTCCCGGACACGCACACACTCCCCTGCGAGATCTTTTTTCCTAATCGAAAAATGGAAAGAGAAAGCATTTTGACGGTTACGGAAAGTTAGTGCGCCCACTGTGTTGGTTCTGAAAGGGAGGCGAGCTAGGAGTCCTTCGATACCTTCGGATTCGTACACTCTTCTTCCCCAAAAGAATTTTCACATGCGCGTTGTGCCACTCGACGGTGATACGTGTACATTTCGCGTTGAACTTACTGCTCATGAGGCGTTTTCTAATGTCATGACATTTAGAAAAAAAAAACGGAAATGGATGAGAAAAGGCGCGCGAGTAGGATGGAATTGAAATTAGAGGAATGTCTTTATCTATAAGAAAGAAAAGCCGTTTTTGTTTTGCTAAAATCTCAACATTCTCCGTAGTCGCCCAATTATAAAACTTTGCAATTATAACACGCGGATTTAATAAAAAAAAAAAACTAAATAAAAACGCGATGTAGATACGTTTCGTCATTATGCGAATTGTTTTTTAAACGAACCGACAGCGCGCGCCAGGCCGCAATTTAAATTTTGTGCCATCGCTGCACAACCTCGGAATTTCCCTTATTTCTAAATTTCATGAGTATTTTTTACCCGGCGACGAAAAGAAAAAAGTCGAGATGGAGAGAGGATAAAAAGAAAACGACGACGACGACGACCCGCTTTTCAGCGACGACTTATACACGTCGAGCGAAAGGGAATAAAACGAGCCAATTTAAGGAACGGGAGAGAGGAAACGACTCGCCGATTAAAAGTTCTCTCTCTCTCCTTCGCCCGCTGTGTGTAACGACGAGTACTCTCTCCCCACCGCGTTAATTGAAATAATATTTCGATTTTCTTTGCGACCGACTTTTTCCATCCTCCTGCCTTGTATATATATATGTGTGTAATAATAAAAATAATAACAACAAGAGCGAGAGAGAACAAGAGATTGAATGGGGTGGAGAAGGTGTTCGATTGTCGAGATGTGACCGCCAGCAGCAGTAGCAGCATAGCACGAGCTTTTAACGGCTTACGCTATATTGGCAATGTCGAGGAGGGATTTGGCGGTAGTGTGCGACGATGTTTTATTCATTCGCGTGTTGCGTTTATGAAAAGTCGCGTCCAACGTTCGTTCGGGGCTTCTTTACAACAGTTGTATTATTTACTATAAAATTTACGATTTTTCCATTGCTTTATATGCGGAATTTGACGAATTTCGAGCGCTTACATTGGGAACGTTAAAATGAAGCGTCCCTTTATTGAACTTATATAAAAAAAAAAAAATAGAGATGAACCCTGACGTTATGTACGAATAATGGAAATTTAACGTCAACAATAGATTAGATAGCGCGTTTAGCTAATCAATAAAATAACACTGGCAATTCACAAATCGCTCGAAAATTCTCGCCCCCATCGCCGTCACATTACATATAATACACGGAGAGAAATTGTCCAGTAAATTTTACAAGGTACTATAGTAATATAATGTACTATAGTAATTTTTTGTAGGGAACCTACGAATTTTTCTAAGAAACCTATGAATTTTTCTAAGGAACATATGTTTTTTTTTTAAGGAACCTACGAATTTTTCTAAAAAATTCTTGTAAAAATGCCAATAATATGGGCAGTTTGTGAAAGAATTACTATAGTACCATGTAAAATTTACTAGACAATTTGTTTCCGTGTACCCCACGTTAAATTCACTCTTTATTACACCCATCGATCAGCCAATTTCCAGCAATCAAAATCACTCGGCGTTTGTTTCGATCAGCGCCGTAGCAACAATAAACGAAATTGCCGGTGCTTCCCTCTAGTTTAGAGAAAATAAAAAGCGCATTTTCGCCGTTGATTTCCAGCAGTACACGCACAATAGAGGTAGAGAAAAAAAGAGAATAATCCACGGTCACTTTGTTAATTAAGCGACGAAGGGCGCGCTTGAAAATCAGCGCCCTTGCGTGAAATACTCCCGGCGCGGGGTTTAAGTGTGCACATTTTTATGCTAAAGGAGCACAGCAGCAAGTGATTTCATACGGGTGATTTATATACGGGATTGAAAGTGAAAATTTCACTTATTACATGTCAATATTCACTTATTCGTCGAGTACAAATACGTTCACTGCTAATATGTGAATATTGACACATTGCATAAGTGAAATTTTCACTTTCAAATAAGTTTATTCACTTATTCATAAGTACTTTTTCACTTTTTCAATGAAGTGAACTTTTTACTTATTTAAAAATGTCATGGATTTTCACTTAAATATAAAGTAGAAATGTTCTTTTTATATAAGTTTCTTTGGTTTGGAAAAGTTAAAATTCACTTTCTCTAAGTGAACGACTAAGTACTTGACAAATAAGTGATTATTCACGTAAAATAAGTGAAATTTCACTTATGTTACTTTAGAGAGTATATCCGAGCGGAAATTTTGGCGCGTGAAGTGGGTAAATATATAGGGTCCGATGAAAAAACAAAATGTTTGTGCCAGGTGCTCTTTGCCGCGCCCCGAGAGCCTATTCGATGCTTCTAAATCGTATTACGGGGCCGAGAGCTTTGATATAAAATACGCGTGTAAATGGAAAATGTCGTTGGGGGGGGGGGGGGGGGGGGGGGGGAGGACGCGGGGGGGGGGGGGGGGGGGGGGGGGGGGGAAACGTTTTTATTTTTATTGAATTTAAATTTCGTGCGTGTTTTTTGTTAGTTGACTAATATTGACATAGAGAACGTGTTGTTTTTTTTGTTATCTTTGATTGCGTTTTTAATAATGAAATGTTGAAGTTTTTCTATAACTTATAGTATCCCTGCAGTGTGTCAATGGTGTACAAACTGATATTGAATATCAACATTATCGAGTTACTATAGCGATTATATGTATGTACACCGATAGTAATACCACAGATGGGAACTAGAGTGAATTTGTTTACATAGTAACGACTAGACAAAATAATAACAAAAAGTATGGTGAAGCTTTTAAATTATATAAGTCTAAGCGAATGCCTCAGCTCCAATAAAGAACATAAAGTTAAGACAATAAGCGTTTTATTATAACTATATATAACGTTAAATTTTAGTTGCAACACCGATAAACCGTTACAAGTATAATACGACAACGACAACGTAAAATAACAAAACTAAAAGTAACAATAAAAAAACGCGCCCATTGTCCCCGAAAAGTCTACCGGTCAACTTGGCTTAATTCTCTCTCACTCCATTCCAGCTTATACAACTTTTTACCACTCGCGAGCGCGCGCGATCGCAATATTACCTCGAAATGGTACTTTCGCGCGGCACTTGCCAAAGTCCAAATGAAGAGAGAGTTAAACGTCTCTTCCGCGGGCTAGCGAGGTCTAAATACACTGCGGATATTTTGAAAAGGAACGAAAACGCGTGAGAGAGAGAGAGAGAGTAATTTTAGTCCCTCTCGTCTCTGCGAACCCTTTATCTTCCTGACATAGGCGTGGCGCGCGCGGGTTGAAAGCAATTTAGACCGAGAGAGCGTAACGCACGCTTTGGGGATAGGATGATTTTCACCTTTTTTCCCCCCTTCCTACCGCCCCCTCTTTCTAATTTCCGTAATTCGATCGCGCGAGATATTTCAATCAAATCGTGATTAATCTCACGCGAGTAGGGACAGAGAGAGAGAGAGAGAGAGAGAGAGAGAGAGAGAGTTTTTATCGGGGATGCGGGATACGGTGATTATCTGAATTGGAGGGGAGGCTCGGGGGTGGAGCGGGGTTAATTAGGTTTGTTGGGAAATCGATAGTTTTTGCGTATATAAGTGTCTCGGATGGGTTTAATTGGATATAGAAGTTGGCGATCGCCTTGGGCGCGACGTCGACTACGAAAGGTTGAATTACTCGCGTATGATATGTGATAGCTTTTCGATGTAGCGAATAAGTAAAAAAAATGTCAATGGAATTTCCCTTTAAAGTATATTTTCGTGTAACGGGAAACCCAGATAAAGTTTCGAGAAACAATATGATAAACATATATACGAGATGAGTTTTAATTCCACCTATTCGTGTAAATATTACATTTTATAAACTATACGTATAATAAAACGTTATTGCATATATGTATACGCGAAGTGACTTTTTCACAAACGTCAAATTCATATCCTCTCACAGCTGTTAAACAAATACGCAGATATAAAAAAAACGTCCATCCTCGGACAACATTTATACAATCTATTTTCAGCCACGCGAACTTTAAAAAAAAACAACAACAATAACAACAACGACAACCCGATATTACTTGCGCCTCGCGCGAGGCCAATGTTTAATGCTCGGAAAAGCCCCGGGGTATATATATATATATATATAATATAGAAACTCAATAAAGAAAACCCAATTCACCGTCCGGGAGAAAATAAAGAAGAAGCGCCGCGTCTCTCCTCCCCTTTTATCACTGCAGAAGAGCCCCGGTAACAAAACTAATAAGAAAATAAGCGACGCCCCAGTAACGACCAAACACACTGCTGCTGCTCTCGAACTACGGCAGCGGCGGCGGCGGCGGCGTAATTACTCGATCGGCGAACCTCGTGATTTAAGACGTCCTCCACACACATACACACACACACACATAAAGAGAAAATCTCTGCGGCGCACAATGCGCGGCGCACAAAGGAGAGAAATGCTCGATGACCCGTCCTTCGGCAGCGCGCGCGCGGTATTTCCGAAAAAGAAGCTCTCTTTCTATACTGCACGCGCGCGAGCTGAGCATAAAAGCGCGCGCCTTTCTAAAAAATCCTCGCGCACAGGGAGCTTTTAGGCTGCTGCTGCCGCCGCTGTAGAGCGACTTTTGCGAGATGAAAAAAAGTTCGATCCCTTCCCCCTCTCCCCCTGCTCTGCATTGTGTGTTATACGTATACGCGAGCATTATACACGTCGATATAATGAGAGACTATACGCGCTAAAGGATTTAATTGCGAGTATGTGCAGCCAGTAGGAGAGAGAAGTATTATTATTATTCTTATTGTGTGTATTGTGTGTGAGGAAGGAGACGGATATGCGAGGGAGGGCCGAACGAACGATAAGAAATCGGGAAGAGTGCGATAGCGGAAAAAAGCGACGCGCCGACTCTCTCTTTCTCTGTGACTATATGCGCGCGGCTGCTCGATTTGCATTTCAATTTTAAAAGTTTAATGATCTACCCCCAGTACGCGCGCCTGCGCTTTCCATCTTCTTCCCGCTGCACCGTACACCCGTACTCTGCTTCCTGCTTTGTATAGGACGGGGAATTGGATCGGAACGATGCAGCTCTCCTTTTTCTTTTTCTTTTGTTATTACGTGTGTTGTGTAATTTCTGCGGCGTTGTGGCTTGCGAGCACCCTATATCCGAACACCTAATTATGGTGTAGGTATTATCGACGGATATTACGGACGCAATAGTCGGACTATACAGATGAGAATCTCTGGTTTCGGTAGATAAGTACAGGGATAAAGTTTATCGGACAAATGAGTATTTTATACGTCGGAAGATCCAATCATACTGTACATATAACCACGGAGCGACGCGAGCGCCGTTCGGTTAAACTTTTTTGCCCAACATCGAGGGGGTGCGCGGGCGTTATTCATCTCGCGACGACACGAGGAGACGAGCGCCGCGCTGTGCTATATGTACACGCAGAGAAAAGTCCATTGGCAGCAAATGGAATCCTTTTGATCCAAGAGGAAAATAATCTTGATTTGGTTGTCAAAATTAATTCCTCTTGCCA
>JAPYZP010006138.1:0-10682 GCA_030522985.1 Torymus sinensis
CATAGCGGACTATTTGCTAAAAGAAGAAATAAAAGGACCCTTTCTCTGGTGTTTTCTTTTTTTTTTAATTTATATATGATCAAGGTTGCGCAATTGAATAGAGCGATAGCTTTTTAAAATATTTTTTTATAATAATCTTTATGTAAAAACAACTATTATTACAGACTCTGCTCTTGTGCTTGAGCATTTTCCTCGTGTCAAATACAATACATAAAAGTAGAAAAGTAAAGCTAGAAAAAGAGTATTTTTTACGAAAAAAAAAAATTGTAAGAGTTGTAGTTTGCAGGAAATTGTTAAATTTTTGTGAATTTTTTAATAGTCTCTATAAGCGTGCTTCGCGCGCCGTTTTGTTATTTCTTTGTGAAACCTACCAACCCATTACTCCCACCAACCAAATCCCGAATAAATTGATATCATAAATCCATCATTTCTTTAAGATAGGAGGATATGCAATGGAATATTATTTTATTAATACGTAAATAAACTTATCTAAATATATTTAATATGTTTGAAAAATAGCGTCCATCTACATAACCGGCTACTGCATCTCCAGGGTACTTATATACGTAACGAGCAATAACCAAGAGTTCTTTGACCTTTAGGCCTACTCCACCTTATTGAAATCAAGATTTTGATAGGTAGTTACCGAAACGAAAATATTATTTTAATATTACGAAATTTCGTCTCGCCGCACATTTCCGCTTTCGGTATCTCATTCTCCACGTCTCTCTCTCTCTCTCTCTCTCTCTCTCTCTCTCTCTCTCTCTCTCTTTTCTCTTTCGCTCTTTTTTTCTCTCCGAAAACGTGGCTCGTCGAAAGAGCTCGGTTTTGTTTTGACAAATCCCCGCTCTGCTCTCTCTCTCGCTCTCCCTTCGTCCATTGCGAGGAGGTGAGCGCGCCCGCATGTGTATATCCGACCCTTGGGCATGGACGCATCGTGCAGCAGTCGAGTGTGCTGGAGTAGGGGCACACGTGAGCCTTGGCTCTCGTTGCTCGTTTTGTGTTGCACAGGCTCCATCTTTTTTTCTCTCGGACCTCTCCATTCCCCTCCCGCCCCTCTCGCCCCTCCCCGACTCACCACTTGCTTCTCTCTCTCTCTCTCTCTCTCTCTCTCTCTTTCTCTCTCTCGGTCTCTTTCTCTCTCTCGACTCTCGAGTCGTCCCATCTCAGCATTGGTCCGATGTAAACACAAGTGGCTGATAGCGGTAGGGCCCGTGCATGGGCCTCTCTCTCCCTCTCTCGCTCGCTCGCTCCGATCTTCTCGAAGAATCGAAGGGGACTGTATACAGCAGCGCCGGGAAGGTGGTGGAAAAAGAGGACGAAGGGAGAGCGAAAACCAAGGGGGAGAGCTAGTGAGAGGGGGTGGGGAGAGAAGGAGGGCGAACTGATGGGCCGTAAGGAGCCAACGGCGACGAGGAGAGAAAACGGTCCGAGAGAGGCCCAGCGCAACGAACCGGAGCCGAGTGGAGATGTGCCAACGTGAGCGAGAGAGACAGAGAGGAGAAGAGAGAGAAAGAAGGAAAACAAGCGAGAAGGAGGGAGGGAGGAAGGGAGAGGGAGAGAGAAAAGATAAAATACGAGAGAGGCACAGTGCAGCTGGATCCCAGTGGCGTAGGACCATGTCGAACGACGGAGTTAGAGAAGGAGGGAGAGGGACAGAGAGATAGAGAGAGCGAGAGAGAGGGAGAGAGGGGGGCGGACAACGACAACGCTACTTACATTTAGATCTCTCTCGCTCACTCTCTCTGTTTTCTTTATTTTCTTCCTCATCCTTTTGCTTTTTCTCGCTCGTCTTTTACTCGTCTTATTCTTCCCTTCTCTCCCCTCTCTCCTCTCCTTCCTTCTCTCTCTCTCTCTCTCTCTCTCTCTCTCTTGCGTCATCCTTCTCCGTTGCTCGCTTGCTTGCTCCCTCTCGCGAAACCTGATCCACGGAGGATAATTATCGTGCTGCGTCGAGGCAGCCCAAAGTTGTATCGCCTCTACTCGATCGCCGGGAGATAAGGGCCGAGGCTTTACACCTCTGCCTCGTTCTCTCTCTCTCTCTCTCTCTCTCTCTCTCTCTCTCTCTCTCTCTCTCTCTCTCTCTTGCGGACGACGACCATGAGCAGTTCTTTACGCGCCCGCATCTGCCTCTCTTTCTCTTGCTGCTTCTTTTCTCCACTGACTCCCTCTCTAGTCTCCCTTTTCTCTTTCCCTCTTATCTATTTGCTCCTTATTATATTTGCCGTCGTCGTGATTTCGGACTGCGTGACGTACTTTTCCGAACGGAAATTAATGCTATCGCTATATACCCCAGAACAGAAGTATTTTCCTCTCTCAAAGAGAGAAAGCACAGAAGAAAGCGATAAGCAATGCAATGGTTTTCTCCCTTTCTCCGGGCGCACGCATCATTTCGACGTCGTTAATCATGCCCTTGCCCTTCTTGCCTCTCTTTCTCTTTCTTCTCTGTCAGTGTCACAATTTTCATCTCTTTTCCGCGGCATTGTGACACCCGACTCCGCGCTGCTCGTGTACTTTTTTTGTCTCCTCTCGCGCAGGGTACGGCCGTAACGGCTACCGGTCCCCCGCACGTTGAAATTAGTCGAAAGGGACTCTGGGGCTTCTGAGAAGAGGAAGGAGTAAATCAACGCAAAAAGTCAATAAAGCGAGAAGCAACATTTACTCCTTATTATTCACGGCGCTGTGCTGCCGGACTTTAGCGAGAGCGCTCGCGGTAGTCCCCGAGAGTAATTTTTTACTGCACCCAGGAGAGGGAGAGAGAGGGCGTACGAAAAAAAAACTGGGAACAGAAAGAAGGAGAAAGAGAAGAGAAGAAAGGGGGATCCCCCTCGGGCCCCGAAAGCACGTTGCGCGACCTCCTTTTCTCCTTTGAGTGTGGGGATTAACGCACTTGTTATTGGACGGTGAAGAGGTCTCTTTGTGTTTTCGACATTTATTTCTGTCAGTATTAATGTTTTAATGAATAATGCGAGTTAAGTGCAAGGTGATTACTTAGATAAGGCTGTCTTTGAAAAGGAAGTGTATTTTAGTTGCCATATTTATCTAAACATGCATGATAAATTGTGAAAATTATTAACTCAATTTATTCTGATATTATTAACTAAATTCTTTTACTTATTTGCACGTCGTACGTTGAAGCCTTTTCTATAATTTCATTGCAGCGAATTAAATACTTTATGTTAAAATTACCAAAATCAGTTTGGCATATCCAAATGGACATTATTTTCCAAGCCATATGTCTTTTGTCAATAATTTTTAACAATTAAGTAAAAGTCTGAGTAAATAAATTTTTTTTTGGGAATTTGATTATAAATTATTTTATGCATAAATATGATGCATATATATTGGTAACATATTTTTCATATAAAAAATAATTAAACGCACACGAATGAATAATATATCAAGGTAGAAACAATAATTAGTAACAAATATCGAAGTGCAGTAAATATGAAAAGGCATTTAACCCTCCAGTAAAGCAATTTTCCAGTTGTGGATTCCGCTTTTCACTTCGGGGCGCACGCCCTTTACCCACACATTTTTTTTCATTGATTGAATAGCCCGCGAGGCGTCGAAGTCAGCGCTGTTTGTGTCTACGCGCGCGGTGTTAGTCGGCGATTCAATATATAGGTATAGGACGGGGCTTTTACACAGCTGGACCGGACAAACACATACCCACACACAGATTCCCAAGTTCCATTTGTATCGCGTGAATTGGGTCACGCACCCGCACCACCCAAGCCCGGCCGATTGTTTTTGTCAGTCGCACGCGGAGGCCTCTGTGTCCCTCTTCCCCCCTTTCTCCGTCTCTTTGGCCCATGCTTTATCGAGTTCCGATGAGATCACGGCGTTTTAAATTCCAGGTAGTTTAAATATGGAGTTCGGGGTTTTTTTTGTTGTTTTCTTTTGGAGTCTCGATGTAAAAGTAGGTTAGATTATCTTGTAAACACATGTGACATCATTTTAAGGATAATCTCTTTCTTACTGTGGTTATTAATACAATAGTCTTTCACTTTTTTTATGCAATCGGCCGTACTTTACTTACTTGAGATAATTCATTGCGAATGTGTTTTTGTATTATTATGAAACTGTCGAAAAAAACTTTCAACTCCAAAACCCAACGTAATACTTTTCCTTGTATTTTCGATTAGCAAGAGAAAAGAACCGTCAAAGATGAACCCGAGTAGAAACACTGGCAGATATAATTTTAAAATCGTTAGAAGAACTTTTTTAGATTCTTAGTTCCACGAAACGAAGTTATAGAGGTTGTCTCCACTCTTTCTTTTTTTTTCCTTTTTCTCTCGAGCATGACGTGTCTGCCTAAGCGTTTCCATAAAATTAAATTATAACCCTCTCCTCGTGCCCTCACACGTCCACACTTCCCAAAGCTGTATATTTCCTCCACGGTGCGCTTTATCGTTTTCGACTGATGACTGGAGCGGTCGTAGAGCAAGATCTTGCCGTTTCTGTCTCCTCACCCTCTTGTCTCACCGATTTTCTCTCCAGTCCTCCAACTCTTTCCTACAATATAGACACTCGTTCTACACACAGACGCACCGGCGTATAACACATCTCAACTAATATATATCCAAGGCGGTGCAAGGGCGAGGTAGAATCTTTTTTATTCGTGCTTTTTACCTTCGCGCGCACAGAGAGATCGAGAAAGAAATACCCGGGGAGAAAGAGAGCACGAGAGACGTTATTATGAAAATGATACTGCATATATATACCTATATAGGCACACAGTACCGAGAGGGGACAGAGACCGCAGACCATGGCAATTACGCGTAATGAAACGCTCGGGTCCATCGATGAACGACGACGACGACGAAGAGGACGACTCGCGAAGACGAGTAAGTGTACGCAGGGAATATAGGATGAAAAAGCAAGAGAATAGAGACAGTGACAGCTGAGAACCACCGATCGAGAAGCGAAAGAGAGAGAGAAAGAGAGGCAATCGGCGACGTTTATAAAATGCTGACGAATTGAAAGACAGCAGCAGCAGCAGCAGCGGAGAGGAGATAGCGTGTAAATAAGCCGTAATAAAAATTCACGACTCCCTTACAGCCTCTCTCCCTCGCACACACCTCCGTACCTGAAATGGAAATTACATTCGCAACGCGCAGGGAGCCGTACTTTTTTTATTCTTTTTGCAAAAAACATTCCCCCGATTCTCCGAAGCGGCTCTATATATAATGATGTCTAACGGCGATGATCTCCCCCGTGTGCGTCGCCTTTGTGCCGCCTCGATCTTTTTGTGCATGCGTGCATCGCGAATTCGCCGCGCGTGGATGGAAGTATATAGAATACCGATACGCCGCGCCGCAGCCAACCTTATTACGCGCCTTCTGTTATTATACTAGTTTAAGTAATGGACCGGCGCGGTATTTATCCCTATTCGTGTGTGAGAGATAACGCAATTACGTTATTTTACTATTAAAGCATCGTCGAAGAGGCGCTTTCGCGCACGAGATGCGTATTGCGCAAGTGCATGCGTCGGTTCGGGTATGCGGTTTTCCGTGGTGCTGGTCTTTTGTGTGGTTTTTCCTTTGATCGAGTTAATTAGCGCAGAGTATATACTTATTATTATGAATATTACGCACTTATATCACGAAGTTTTTTTTTCTAATAAGCGGTAACTCTTTTTGATATGTTAAGTTCAGTTTATGTAATTTATTATTTGTAAAGAAAAAATAAAATGTAATATCGGCACTTGAGTAAACGCTGCTGTACACGGTTGGTACTCCCATAGATAAAGATATATCAGTCCGACTCAAATATTTAGCTTCACTGACCAACCTTTTATTCTCAGACATGCGAATGGCATATCGAAAATTCACTGATCCGGCACAAAATATTCCCGCTGCTTCAGCTCCGTGTATACCTTATGTACTCTTTTCCACACCTCAGCTATATATATGGCGGACGGGACAAAAGCAGCAAGCGCATAACACACACACACAGATGCCGAAAACAAACACAGACGCCGCGCATGCGAATCTCCATGCTTACGTCGTCCTCTCCCTTCGGCTAAACTCTCGCAAACCTTCCATTATTTACGATAGCCGCCCTCGGCTCGAAACGCAAAAATATCCTCCTTAGCATAGGAACGATCCATAGCCGGCGAGCATGACGTCGCCGACTCTCTTTCTCTCTCTTCTTTCTACCTATCTATAGTACCTGGAAAATATTCCAAACCGATATAGCGAGACTCCTGAGTAGTGGATAAAGGGAAGGTGAGAGGAAACGCACATCACACAGGGGAATTTCCAGAGCGAGCTTTTCCCGGGAGCAAATACGAGGAGTACGTGACTGGCGCGGCGAAAAGCGCGTACTGTATATTGGGGCGCGGGAGACTCCAGTGTATACGCGGATACGGATATATACGACAGGCCTGCACGTAGTTCGAGCTTTTGTTTGTCATGAATCATTGTCCCGAAGAATTTCGCCTTCGAACGGGCGATATCGTCGACAGAGTTCTATATATACATATAGATGTACGTCGATGATATATAACGTTGAGAAATGTCTGTTCTGGCGCTCGAGAGCGCTGTTTATGTATCGCAACGTCTCTTTGTCAAACTTTGTACTATATATATCCATTTATAACTAATCACGTATACAACTATAATCACAGCTCTTCACAAAATCTCCTCAATCCCGCCATTCTCTCTCTCTCCTCTCCCTCAAACCACCGAGTCTCCACGCGCCGCTGCACTCACGCAAATACACCATCAGAGCTGAGCCTCGCTCGTATTATAGCAACGCGGAAGAAACGCGACGAGCGCTGCACCTTGCGCGCAGACACACACACGTGCGCACCTATATCCATAAAACTGCGGCTGGCAAAGGGCTTCGCTACCGCGTATAATGCACGGCTCGCATTGTCTCCCGCGCGCCGCATGACTCACCTCTCCGCAACTATAAAATCGTCATAGTCCCTGGTAAATTACACCTCTCCCTCTCCCTTCTCTCTCTCTCTCTCTCTTCTATTCCTCCGCTCCTCGTTGTTTGATCTTTCGGCATGCGCGGCTGTTGTGCCTATACTATCTCTCTCATGTGTCCCTCTCCCTGTTTCTTTCTACCTGCTGCGCGCGCGCGCGCTCGTATAGTTGTCAATCGCGCGCAATTATCGTTATCGCGAGGGCTACGACATTATCTACACGACTATAAGTGGCACTTGAGCCAACTACGACGATAGCATAATGGTCGAGAGAGAGAGCTAGTCGGGCTTAATTTAGATCCGGTAGCGCTCGCGTATACGAGCCTAAGGAGTGTGCATGTGTATATATATATATATATATATATATACATATAGAGAGAGAGAGAGAGAGAGAGAGAGAGAGAGAGAGAGAGTGATGTGAGGGTACGACGCGTGGTTTATGAAGGCAAGGGGGAGGGGGCACTCGACCCCGGGAAAATTGAGCGAAAAGAGTATGATTTTCGCGGGTGGCGGTTATTACGTTGGAAAGTCACCGTTTCCTCCGTAGAATACAAAGTTTTCACGCAGTTTAGCTCGGATAATGCTGGAGTATAAGCGAGTGCGCGCGCGTACCTCAGACGCGAGAAGGCGTTTACGCAGACGGCAAAACTATTATTCTGTTTGAGATAGCGAGATTTATTATATATATCTTATCTCAGCGCTGAGGCGATCTGACGATTACAAATTTAAACCATTATATAGTTATATGTTGTATAGACAATCGTCGGAGTTATAATTTATTTCTCGATATAAGCTGTGGTATTATTATTATTATTGTTATATATACGAAAGGTTTTCGCAGAACGCTGTGCTATTATTTTGATATGGAATAAGGTAAAAATTATCTAGTATACGTGCAGACCAATGAAAATTGGGTACTTAAAATACTTGACCGGGACTTGGTGTATCTATAATTGGCACCCTATCATAAAAACTCTCGCCAATATTTTATTTAAAAAAAAATTGTATTTTTATTATTCACGTATATCTTCTGCGTAGCATATATAAATTCTTTATTGAAATATACTATTTTATGAAAATTGTAATGAATGAGATTGTTATGGTTAAAAGTTTGTTTTGTTTTGATATAAAATTAACTTGCTACAACATCTTTTATTACATGATCCATTATACTTTACAACTGTTTTTACCCCTCATTCAAAGTATATCTTCTGAGAGTGACAAATAAGTTTAAAATAGTACTATATTGATAGAAAAGTAGAAAACAAAACGGAAAGGCCTTGTCACTATTTTAGCCCGCTATTTACGACTAAGCGAGGCATCACAAGTTGAAATTACGAGGCGCGCCTCTATAAATCGACGACATATTATTACGAAGCGACGACTGACAGCTCTCCTCCTATGTAGCAGCGAGATTTAGTCGACTCCCCGCACAACTGCGTAACGCTAACACACTGTGCGCTCGCTCCCTCGCCTCGAAAATGAAATGGTTTAGAAAAAGAAACAGTTCCCCTCCCCCTCTCTCTCTCTCTCTCTCACTCGCCTCTCCTCCTCGCCACATGGCTGGTGCTGACCCAGATTCAAAGTGGTTGATAATTGCCGAGCGTTGTCAGCGGGCGCGCGCCGGAGCAAATCTCTCTCTCTCTCTCTTTCTCTCTCTCTCTCGCTCTCTCTATACGAACGTCGAGTCGGAAGAAAAAGATCTCGCTCTTCTCCGTCGAGTGGTCGGGAGAGAGAGAGAGAGAGAGAGAGAGAGAGAGAGAGAGAGAGAGAGAGAGAGAGAGAGAGAGAGAGAGAGAGAGAAAAAGCGAGAAAAACGAGGGAAAGGAGAGACGAGCTTGGGTATATGCCATGTATATAAAGAGGTTCGACGCTAAATCTGGAGGAGCGTGTCGTGCGCGCTGCATGCGACGCGGGGATTATGAGGACGCCCTATGGGGTCGAGACGCTGTTGTGCATGCGCGCTTCTGGGTCAAACAATGCGCCGACGAGTATAGTGCGTATGTATATGTATTATGCGGTTTTTCTCCGGCAGTCGCCTTCTGTTGTCGTTCGAATAACTGGTTCAGTGGTGAAGCGATCGTGAAGTAGGTGACATCTTTATTTGCATATTACACGAAGATCTTGTCGAGCGTTATCATTGAAATTGGCTGATTGTATACGGTCCTATATGAAATGCCATTTTATCAATTTCATCGTCAATTTGTTCTATTCGCACCTTCCATCGACGAAAAAAGGTTAATAATGAAGTAAATGAAAATGCGCGTATGCGAGTATGTTATTGTTACATTGAGCTACGATTCGACGCATATACGAGCACAGATTAGCAACTCCTATCTATCAACACCTTGCTATTACCAGGGCACAATCAACTATAATAGCCACTCCGCTATATCTTATCACCGCGCGCTAGGCAATGGAAATCATCGTGAAAGTGCTTCCGTATGCTGGTGCCGGCCCTCGAGAGACTCGTGTCGTGAAAGACGCGATATCAATACGCGATATCGTTCGATTAATGTGGCCTCCCGCCGACCCATACCGTGCATACACGCATGCGCCTATATCTATACAGGCACACCTGTAACAGGGTTACAAGGTTAATGAAACGGCAGCCGGCGATTAGCGGGAAATAATTACGGCGGTCGCGCGCACGCATAATATAACATCACAGCCCGAACGCGTCGACACGCGTATTATACGCGCTAAGCCATCGATTAATTTTGCTCGCACGCGGCTTTTCTATTAGCGCGGCCTAACGACGTGATTTATATATGCATCGACTATACTTCCGCGTCGCGCTCTTTTACGGCGTGAGGGTGTACGCGGGTATATATACCTCCTCCCTCCCTCTTTGGTTTTCCTCTCGCGCCCCCCGCAAACTCGATGTCGGATAATAGTCCTCGTGCGCCGGCAATAATTGGAGCTGCGGTCTTATGCCGCGCGCGGTGTCGACTTTCCACTCGGCGTGGCTTTTTGCGCCTGGAAAAAGCCGAGAAAATCCCTCAAAGTAAACTCTCCCGCCACCCTCGTGTATATACCTCTGCCGCGGCGGGTGATTATTCGACGCTAGCGCGCGCAACCGCGCGCAACCGCGCGCCCCTCCAATTAGCGGTGTAATTAATAAATATTTTACTTTCGCTCGGCGAGATCGTCGTTGGTTTTTCTATACTTAGCGCTGTTCCCTGCGCCACGTGAACTGCGTGTAACACTCGAATTATGATCGTTTCTCGTTAGCGCCGCACCCTCGCCTCAGCGCTGTTCGATTTCTTTCTCTTTTCTCTCTTCTTTGGGGGATTTCTTTTTGTCAGCTCGCGAAGGCTTTGTGTGCTTTCCTTGATCCGCCTACCACCTTGAATTGCGGTGGTTCGGCGTGCGTTATGGCTGACAAAGTCGTAGTTTTTTTTTTAATGTTATATCGAAGAGGGGTGGACAAATGAGATTAATTGTTTTTGGTCGTCCCGTTTATCTGTTTATAATGATCTTAAAAGATAAATAAGTTTTATTCTATAGAGCTACGGTAGCTATATCAGTTGTCTGAGCATCGGATTTCTAATTCGGAGTGTTTGTTTACCCAAACAGTATATAACGTGTGCGATTGACTAGCAGGTCCAGGGGTTCTAAATCCTCCTAACCCATCGTACCCAAAGTGCTCATTAGGGCAGCAATGCAGATGAGCTATACGTCATAAGACTCGCAGTCAGTATTTCTGAGAGCTTTAAATATAAAAAACGTGCATTCTATA
>JAPYZP010006143.1:0-11204 GCA_030522985.1 Torymus sinensis
AAAAAGAGTACATAGAGCAAGACAGGGAGACGGAGATAGAGATAGGAGAAAAAGATTTTTCCGGCGTTTAGTAGTGACCTTTAGCGACGAAGAAAACTCGTCGTCGCGAAAAAGCCGAGCTAGAGAGAGAGAGAACGACTATCATCCTCTCTCCCTCTCTTTCGACTCGTTTTCTATTTTCGTCTCTCGCGCGCTTGCTCCACGGGCAGTTCGTCTTTAAAAAAAGAAGCGAGGGCGCGAGAGCGAGCGAGGGCTCGAGGAAAATCGTGCCCGGGCTTGAATTATTAATTGCACGGAGAGAGAGAGCTAGTGAGTGAGTGAGCGTGCCTGTGGATTCCTCGCGAGAAAGTCACGTCGCAGCTATACCGAGGCGAGTGCAGGCCGGGCTTTGAAGCAAGCGTTTATTGCGCCGATCGAACTTTTCGGATTGATTTATTTCGGGACCTCTTTATTCTTTCCCTCGTTTTTCGCGGTTTCTTCTTCTTCTTCTTCTTCTCGCGTATTTCGAGTGCATTATGAAGGGGGCCGCGGGAT
Source organism: Torymus sinensis (assembly GCA_030522985.1). NCBI lineage: Eukaryota > Metazoa > Arthropoda > Insecta > Hymenoptera > Torymidae > Torymus > Torymus sinensis. The sequence continues at coordinate 535 of JAPYZP010006143.1, forward strand.
GAAGATGGATGCGCCGTGTTGCGCACGAGAAATAGGTACGCTGCGGTGGCCGATGGCTTGTTGCGGTGTGTATAGATATAGAGGGGCACCGAGAGTAGTGAGAGCGATGCGCCCGGGGATGTGGGGAATAGCGATGGGGATGGATGAAAAATTGGTTTTTCCCAGTTTTACGGCTCGAGTTATTGATGCGGTATACCCGAGAATTGCGGTTTCGATGTTTTTTAACCGCTGTAAAATGATAGATTCTGGGGAGGGTTTTTCTCATTTCGAGTTGTACATGTAATTGTGAGAATTTTTATTTGATAAGTAACAAGCTAGAGTAGAATGTAAGTGCAATTTTCATTCATAAATTCATTCTCGTTCATTGCTTGGATGAGATTACAGAACTTCGTTCGAAAATCCAATGTCTGACCAAAGACGTGCCTTATCTACTTCCAGTTACTTAAGGGACGTGTTACACTTTATCTGTTACTAAGAAACTTAGTAGCGTTATGGAATGAAAATTTTTTTAATTGGCACTCTACAATAGCGATAAGAATATTATGTACAACCTTAACTTGTAATCTATCTCTAGCGGAAATCTGCGTCACATTAAATGACCTAAAAAGTTGGAGAATAATATAACATACTGCCTGCTAATGAGAGGTGAAAAAAGAAACAATTTTTACCAGAATTATTATACATAATTATAAAAGTATTTCAAAATCCGCTGCTACGTATCCAACAATTAAATATCGAACACAAAACCTTAAATGAACGAAAAGTCGCAAAAAGCTTTCCCGTCGCACTTAAAAAACGTGAAATTTCACACATCAACTGTCGTCCTCCAACCCCGACGAGCCCCAATAGCCAATCGAGGCACCTATCGCTCGCGTTCCCAATAATTTTTTCACCGAGCCGTTCTCATTCTCTCTTTCTCTCGCTCACGATTGGCTCCACGAGAGCGAGAGAGAGAGATGGTGCAGTTAACGGCCAGTACTGTAATCGGCCATCGCGACGTGCGATCCCTTTATCGATACTACCTCTTTGTCTCTCTCTCTGGCGCGCGCACTTTTATTGCTGGCTCACAAAAAAAAAAACCGAAAGAGAGACGTTATTTTTTCCGCACCGAGCCCGCTATAATCCGGCGAATCGTCGCCGCGGCTTATACACTCCAGGTTTCCGATTAGGAATATTCTTCGGCGTTTTTTTTCGTATATGCACGAATGCGCGTGGGTGTGTATATCGATTTCGAACGAAAAAGTTCGGGGAGGTGGCGTGTATATCGTTTATTGTCTCGAGGGCAGGGGGGAGAGAGAGAGAGAGAGCAAAAGTTCGCGTATTTGCGTTTCGAGTTTGCGATGAGATTTTTGCCCGCGGTCGCCCCGTCGCCCGAATCACCTGCCTTGTTTGCTATCGTGAAAGAGAGAGAGGGCGAACGAGGGTACGTAATGTAATTGCTTTCTGTGTAACGGGGCGAATGCATGTGTGTGTGTGTGTATTGTGTCGCGGTTCGTTGTATTTGAACGATTATTTTTAGGATTATTGATTGACATGGCCGTTTTGTATTGAAAATTTTAGTTAAATAATTGCAGTTACCGCGGTTTTGTTTATACTGATTGGTTTTGTTTTCTGTTTCAGGTAAGAACGAACGTTTTGGTCTTTGATGCATTTACTTATTTGCATGTGAGTATTACTTAAGTATAATCGAGATAATAAGTTTATATGATTGATAGCATTGCAAAAAGTATGCCAGTATACGCTTATTACCGGGGGTTAATATTGATTACCCTATATTTAAATTCAATATCAAATCGTTTTAATAATTGCAGGTAATATTTTTCTCAAATCATTGAATATATTTTAATTAAAGGATGACAAGCATAATCGATCCGCAAAGGGGTGAAAGAAGCATTAATTAAACGCTGTTTGATTTTTCCTTTTAATTGCTTATATTTCTTTAATTAAAATTTACCCCAACGGTCTCCTAAAAAAATTGTTCAGTTGTCAATAGATTTTTATGATTATTATATTACTTCCGCGAATTATATAAAAAAAATCTGAATATAATGAAAATTCAAAATTATTAATTATACTCCATATAAATTGTATTAAAGTCAAACATCGTTATACGAACTAATATTTCGATGATAACGTAAACTTCAAACTATTATAGTTACAAACGTTTATTTTGAAATGTTCATTCCCCCGTCCATTTTTTAAATTAAAATCCTGTAGAAAATCTTGCCGTTCATAAAATTCCGAATATTGCATAGCTATCTTTTACGAAGTCCCGCCGAATCTATCACCGAACCTCATCAGCAAAAAAAACGAGAAGACCTCTCACACTTTTCCTTTTAATATTCGGAATCACTCGATGAATTTCCATCTCTCCGCGCATCTCTCTCCACGCGAAAATTTAATTTTCCCTCTGAATCAATCTTCAAAAGAATAACCGAAGCGCGCGCGAAAAAAATATTCGAAAAGCGCGAGCTCAACTATACCCACCGGGAGAAAAAACGTTGGCTCTCGCTCCCCACGAGCTCACCTCTCAATCAAGCCCGTCCAATAAAAAGAAAACGAAGGAGTCGCGCGCGCTTCGGCGAAAAAAAACGAGAGATTTTCCGTGTAGGCGCTCGCTCGCGCCTCCCACGCGGATAATAACCGTAAAACGCGCGGATGGGCCGTATTTTTTATGGGCTCATAACGCCGCTGCTGTGGTGGTGTGTGCGCTTTTATAAACAGGAAGAGAGAGGAATCGTCCGATCGTAAAGCCGCGCGTACGTGTGCGTATATCTTGTAAAATTAATCGAGAGGCGAAGATGATTGCGGTGGTGTACGAGGTGTGTTCGTCGTGTAGGATGAACTGTTGGAAATGTTATGATTGCGATATCTCGAGTGGTCTGCGCTGTGAGTTGGTGTGCTTGAATTTTAGAATTAGAGTTTGCAATGCTAATGTTTTCCTTGATTGAGCTTGTAATACTTTGGGCAGCTGGAATTAGGTGTATGTATAATATAATGGATATAAATTGTGGGTTCCTCGTGTTTCTCGGTAGCTCATGCTATTATAATAGTAAATTTCCATGGCAGTTATAACCATTATTAAAATCGTTTTGAATGCCTTTTTTATAGATATCTTAAAAGTACTTTGTTTTGTTACAGACTAGAGCGAGTTTTTTTCAAAAATGCATTCTTTATTCGGAAATAACGCAGTGCATGAATCATTTAAGTATATTAACGTTACCGGACAAGCTTAAATTCCGGAACGATGTAAGGTAATTTATGTAGGTAACGGCACAAGGTAACATACAATGCAGACTAAATTAATGGCTACGTGGCGGCGTACACGAAATTATGCAAATTAGGCGGCCATTAAATTTATCAGAAATCCAAGTGTTACGACTTCGTCCACAGAAAGATGTTTAATTAGTTAAAACGGAAATAAGATAATAAGGCGAAAGCTCGTATAATAATATATAATTCGCAAACTGCGGTCGCCCTCGTAATAATTTTTACATATGTTTATGACTCTTAGCGCCGCGCTAAGTAGTTGAAACAAGTTGGCGAGGGGGGAGGTCAAGCCCCAGTGCTATTTAAATGCAGCATTAATCTCCACAACTTCTGAGCAGGTTAGTTTCATGCGGAGGCAGTTTTGATATCTTCCATGCATTCGGTCTCATTTAGCCGAGAGTCAAAAGCCGCACCGCAGACGTGGAATTAGTCCTCGTTTGTTTGTAATGCCATTTGTTAAGCTCGCTCCTGTTAACGAATCGAGAAGTCAGTTACATTTTGCCCTATATGGATGTAATTAAAGTTTATGAGTTTTGATTTTATTTTCTACACTCTTACGCTATTGATGCTTTTATCGTAACATTCGAAGTAGTAATAGCACAATATTATGCAAAATTACGTAGTTACCGACCTTTTAGTATTTTACGTTATTCTTTTACAATTTTTCATTAATCATTGCAAACTGCAAATGGCCGCAATAATCTTACAAAACTTGAAAACAAATTTAAATAATGGCGAAATTCAGTGTAGAAATCAGTAATTGGCTCCGACACGTCACCCCCTTCATATCCAATTACAAATATTCCCACTTTGTTTTCCATTTCAATTTTGCAGAATTCGTTATACCAAAACTCGTCATCCAAATTCTTCCTCAACCCTCAAAATTAAACTAGCTACTAAAACAATATTCAATCCTCCATCCCTCTAGATTCATCTTACCGATGTTTCCTCCATTGTTTGGCACCGATTCCACTCCCGACATATGGTAATTTTTGCCGTCGCCAATCCAGACCGTCGCTCGCCCGCATAAACGCGCCTGCAGGCAAACTCTGCCGCGTCGTCCAAACAAATCCGCAGCCGTATTACCCCCACACCTCGCGTCTCTCTCTCTATATATGTTCCACCGTAAGACCCATTCCCGCCTGTAGTCGCCGCCGCAGTCGTCGTCGTCTCAATTTGCGTCTCAATTTCGCGGTGCTATCGTACCGGAAGCGTAGTCTCACGGAGACAGAGAGACACACCCACACACGTGTACGTCGTCGCCTGGAATTTTCGGTTGCTGCGCCTCTAGCCTCCTTTTCAGTAACGAGAAGCGAGATAGAAGCAAAGGGAGGGAGAGAGAGAATTCAAGAGCCGAGGATGGATGGCGCGGGCGGTTGAATGCCGCTCGAAATTGCGGGTAACGCCGAGCGGAAGCTTCCGCTTTGCATGCAAGCGCGCCGCGCGATGACACCCCGGAGGAGGAGAGAGGGAGAGAGAGAGAGAGAGAGAGGAACTTGGTGATGTATAGTTGGCGAGAGAGAAACGGAGACGGGGAGTCTGGTATGGGGGTGGGGTATGGAGAGCGAAGCGCGTAGCGCCGAGACGTGACACCTTTAAAAGACGAGTTTTACCAGATGTTTTTGAAATTAAACGCGTATTGTGCAAAGGAGCTGCTATCCGGATGTATTCCGAGAAGATGAAGACGATTTAGATGGTGAAAATTTTCTTTTATGCGCGAGAGGCCGTTTATTTTTTTGATGATTGTTTTGTTTTTCTTTATACTGAATAATTAAAGGAGAAGAATAAACTGTGCTGGAGACCCTAGAATATCAAATAGTTTCCGAGTAGTGATAATGATTCGACCGTTCTTTGACTAGGTTACTTCTATAAAATTAAATATAATTGAAAGAGTCTGTCTTTATTTTAAAATAACGGTAAAAATAATTCGTAAAATAATTGATTGAAAATATGTGTTCGGGTCTCTGCAGAGAATGCGGTCAATTACCATGACAGAAATTTCGAATTCTGAATAGTCAGCTGATGGTCGACTGTATCTTAATATTTGCAAAAATTTTCATTTTCCCAAACGAAGCGAACTTTCATTTTCCCAAATGGAGGACGCGGTCGAAAAACTTTGAATTGACTCATGGTCGGAAAAATTTTTATTCCGAATATTTGAATAGCCAATTTGAAGATTAAAACTTCAGCTTTAAAAGTTTCCTTGAAACTCCGAGATAAGATTTTTTCCGCGCCGTGCTCCATAAATCGTAAAAAGCTAGTTTGCAGTTGTATCAAGCGTCAAAATTTTCCTTTTAAATACAACATTTTAAGATTTAGCTGCATTTTTGACGAAGTGAAATGATGGCTTTGAAGATTCAAAAAGGAACTAAAAACGTTCAGCTGTGATAAGAAAATAATTAACTTTTTATATATTATACTTGAATAATTCTTTATTTATAAAATATTTTAAGCCACGTAATTAAACTATTTTAAAATAACTTTGATTATAATAGCTATTTCAAAAGAAAATTTTTTCTACAGCAATCATTAAGTAAATAACCGACTAAATTTGACGTCACTGGGTTAAAGTCGAAAAAAATTTTATAAACCTCAAGTTATATAAAACCCAACTAGTTTGTGCTATTACTGCATGCCATGCTTTCTGATATTTTCCACTTTTCATCGACCTTTTCGGTAAAATGTTACGACTCATCAGATATTTTTACTCTTTCGCTCCCGAACCGTCTTCTAATGTTGTTCAAAATTTAATTTTAATGTTAATTTACTTAAATATGTTGAAGATCCCATAGGACGACCTGAGAAAACTTTAGCTGATCGTAAAGCGCCCTTTACAACCACTATATATACTTGCAAAAGACCATAAGTAAGTGCACGTATATTTTTTACAACATTTTTCTAAAACACAGCACACTTGGCGACCTTTACAAAACTTTTAACCCCGTCACTGCTAAATTTCATCGCCTCCCCCCCTACCAAAAACAAAACAATTTCAGAAACAGGCCACGGCGATGCACACACACACACAATTCGCCCGGCTTCAAATTAGAAAAAGCGCCTACGAATGCGCTAAAACAATTAATTCGGCCGATCTGGGTCAAACACGCGGGCTCCACGGAAGTTTTAACGATTTCAGAAAAGTTCTGACCTACCGCCGTCCCCGCCGCTACCGATTCAGCGCACGCAAACCATCAGCCGCGCGGCGCCCACACACACACATACATATAGGTATATACTATAGATACAGAACATACACAGAGGCGCATTATCGGAAAATGCGGAAACGAGTGTGTATACGCATGTACGGCACGACCGTTCCGCAATATCCGAGAGCGGCGCTGGAAGCACATCTGACTGTCGGTCGATGGTACACACACACACACACACGCGCGCGTATAAGTATACGTACACTCTCTCTTCTGGCACATTGAGCGAATACTCGGCAGGGGTCGCAGACATGCATATACATATATATGGAAGAGAAGAGAGAAGCGAGCAGCGGTGGCCGCAGCTATTCAAATTTACCGAGATCAAGCGATATACGAGTGGGTGTAGACGGTTCGTCCGCTGTCGCTGCTTTTAACTCGCTTTCCCGCACGTTTGTCTCCCGTGCGAGCATGCAGCTCTGTCGGCCTATCAATTTTTTCTCCAATTTCCTGCGAGGCGCCTGTGTTTTTCTTTCTCGCGCGCGCCAGTCATCGGCAGTGCCCTTCTTTTTATAGAGAGGAGAATAATTTTTTTTCGCTTTTTATTCCAATAACTTTTAATGTCAAATAGTTCTTTGCTAATGGTAGAGGAATTTTGGAGCGGCTAATTGCGTTAGAGAGAGAGACTGCTTTTGAAAGAGACAAAGAATATACACACGTTTTACCAATTTTTATTATTTTTTTTTATTCTTGGCATAATATTTTGAAAAGAAAGTGCGATCGTCCCGCAGGCTTATTTCGCATTTGTGACTTAATATACATGCATTCGTGCGTGATCTCACTCTCCTTGATATATGAACCAGAGGAAATTACACGAATTTCTCTTTTTATATGTTGGGAATGTTTTTTTTTTTTAAGAATTTGCTTTAGGTTTACCTGTATAAAATAGGTAAATAGAAGGTATACGTCGTGCAAACATGACAAATATTGGTATAATATTTGCATAAATTTCTAATATAACAGCTGGAAAATAATTTTGATTTTTTAGTTTTACCAATACCTATACTTCATTATAATTATTCGATTAGTTACAAAATCGAAGTTCTTCTACTTTAGGGTAGCACTCTTTACGCATCCGTAACATTTCAACACAATATCAGTGAGGTATTTTGATGACGTGTCAAAGGTCACTCGGAGAGATCGATAACAAATTGTCAAGGCAGCTTTCTCTGCCCACATGTCTTATTTATCTCGTCAAAATGTACCTTTTACATATCTGGATGTCGTTAAAAAATTAATCTCACACACAAACATTTGAATAATACAATTCCAAGGACGAAGTCAACAACTTCCAGATGATAAAACTTTTATTGTTCGTTTCATCGAGAAATAACTTTTAGAACAAAATGGTATTATATTTTAATTGAAATCGATCCATCAATAATAACTTTGGCGGCATCAACATACCAAAAATCTAACAGATTTACAAAAGGATCGACATTGAAATACTTGGACATTACCACGTCATTTATTTGTCAATGATCGTTAAATTACTACAAAAACAAGCTTACATTTTCAAGCGAAAACGGCAAAAGTTGTCGAAACACAAAACCCAGCAGCACGTGTCGTCCTCTGTCTCATCGCCAAGACCAATTACTCGCAGACCCTCTGACCCTTTTTCGCGCCCACGCTCTGCATCAACGTGTGCACCCGCACACCGCGACACGCTCTAAAACACACCAACATACAAACACAGTCTGCAACACACACATCCTCTGTATACGCGTTTATTATCACAGCTGTAGCGCTGCAACTACCTCCTCGCATTCGTTACATACAACGCGCGCGTCTCCTCGGCTGTTCGTTAGGATGCCCTCGTTATCGGCGAGGGGGCGTATAGCACCGCGCGAGCGCGCGCACTGGGTCAAGTTCAATTCACCCTCACGATGAGTTATTGTCGAGAGTTTTAGCGTCGGAAGCTCGTATTTTTTCCAAGTCGCTCGCTCCTTTTTTTGTTCTATCCAGTCTCGAGGGACCGCTGCTGTACGTTTTCCTACTGGGGAGCGAATAGTCGACTGTGTGCTGTATATCGGCTGCAAATATCGAGAGAGTTTCGCGATCGTTTGTTCTCATTTGCATGTCAGTTTTTCGTGCCCCCCGTTGTTTCTTTTTTTTCAGCTGCGGCGGCGAGAAAGTTTAGAGGTATATCGTCAATTATCGGATAATGAATCAACGGCGAAGGGCGATATTTACAGTCTCTGTGTATCGGAAAATGAGAAAATTTCCCGTTACAGCGAAGTGGTTCCCGGACCATCGAATAACGTCGGATTGTTGATTTATTTTCATTGGCATCGCATTGGTCTGATCCGTACGGCTCTTGTATGTATATAGGGGAGACCGGGGCAATACCGACTTCTGGAGCAAAACGAAATATCTCAATTTCTCGGTTACCACTAGAGCCATCTATATAATAGCTGTGCCAGCTTTTTTAAAGAATGTTTCTATTATCATTCTATATACGATCGTCATATCGACAATAACCTCGGGTAGATTTTAGAAGAGCTCGAAGGTCCGGTTTCACCTCAGTCTCCCCCACTGTTTAGCGAATAATAAAAACAAAAACGAACGAAAACATATATTACATTATGTATTTGAGAGTATTGTGTGTTTTAAACTTTTATTTTAATAATTAAAAAACTACTGCATATACGATGCGTTCACATTTACACTGATTGACCATTTACCATCGTATGTAATTTACATTAATTTCAAGGCAGTGCATCCGAGCGCGCAGCTCTGTTTAGCGCGCGTGATCACAACCATGAACGGTGAAATGAAGATCCTAATACATCGGGGCCGAAATGCAATTATGTACTGATGGACAAAATTGCATGCCCGTTGGATATTATTATACTATTCTCACATTTGAAATTATGGGATTTTTCTTCATTAGATAGATTCAAAAATGTATTCCAGGAAGATTTATTTGCGTATTCAAAGTTAATTAAGAATCTTAGAAATGATATTTTAATCGTCGTATATTTGCTGCAATTTAGATTTACATATACTAATTTATTTATTTATTATATTCAAGTCTAGTCAATATTTTAGTACTTAATTATAAAATTTGATTTTATTATGATGGTAATAATTGTTAGGCTACAATGTATACAAAACTATCTAAAAAAACTATTGAAGTTAATACTGATATATCAACAAATCTTATGAGATTATTCATCGATATAATATGATCGAACTTTACCCTATAGCAAAGAACATTTTTCCCTCGATTTATCACCGTTAAAACTTTACAAATCTAAATAGCTTAAAAACCCTCTTATCCACGACCATCGAACGAATATCACCACTCTGTAAACCCCACCAGCAAGGCGAGCTGATCGACGACCCTATTAAATTAAATCGCCAAAACAACGCTTTCGCGAAACGCATCCTCACCCTCTCTCTCTCGCACTCTCTCTCTTTCTCCGATGCTTCTCCACTTACGTAATCAGCGATTGCGTTATACGGCCCCTTTACCCGATAAGACACGCGGCGAGCACCTCGATAAATCAGCGCTATTTCGCTCCCGGCGTGCACGTGTATATATAGATACCCACTCCCTCTCTCTCACACACACATGTATACAGGTATGACCCGACAAGGCAAACACACACACACGGAAGCACGTGGTTCGCGCAGTTCCACATGTACACCAGGCGTGCGCGCGCTACTGACCCAAAGGTAGCGCTCTCGCGCATTGTGGAACACATGGCCTGAGAAACTGCGAGAGGGAATTCAGCGCGTTCGCACAGCATTGACCTCCATTACACGTATTATGCGCGGGGGCCGTCGCCGCCGCAGCCGCCGCCGCCATCCTCTCCGAACGAGTAATTCATCGGCAATCGAACGTTTCTCTCGCTCGTACACATACACACACAGACTAACCGTATAAATTGGAGCGTAAGATGTACGCGCAACGCGGTCGGAAGGTATGTGCTGCAAGATATAGAGGGGGAAGAAAGAGGGAAGAGAGGTAGAGTGAGTTGGTGGCTGGCTTTGCGGGTTCGCTAATTAATGAGTAGCCATGGAGCGCATCAGAGGCGTTCCTTCTTCTCTCGACTCTCGACGGCGTTTCAACTCGTCCCCGGGGACGAGTGAAGAGAGAGAGAGAGAGAGAGAGAGAGAGAGAGAGAGAGAGAGAGAGAGAGAGAGAGAGAGAGAGAGAGAGAGAGAGAGAGAGAGAGAGAGAGAGAG
>JAPYZP010006145.1:0-19517 GCA_030522985.1 Torymus sinensis
TTGTATATTTATTATAAACAATATACTTTTTATTTATTTTGCTTGAACCAATACAATTTAAGCGAATAAACTGAAGAAAAAAACTTCGGTAGGTGCGACGGGGAATCGAACCCCGGTCCTCAGAGCGAAAGACAAGCACTTAACCAATGCGCTACCGAAGATTTTGAAAATATCTCCTTGGTGGCGCTTCAAGTCTTTCAAACAGCTGACTGCGCAGCCGGAAAAAACGACTTAAAATTTGATTTTGCCGATTGTTGGGAAATGATTCCGCAATAGCTGGTGTCTTAGGCTGGCGAACACAGGACAGGTCGTCAGAAGGTGAATATCATATAAAATGAATCTTCTGCAAGTAAGAGGAATCCATTTGACTATAAACTTTTAAGAAAATTCTGTAAAGTTTACAGTCAAATAGTTTCCTCTTACTTATAGAAGATTAATTTTATATGAAACGGATTTTCTGCTCGTGCCAATAATAAGAAGATTTCCTCTGTCACATAGAAGCTATTTTGGTGAGTGCAGCTTAGCCCCTTCCCAAGGTTATATGCGGGGGATAGTTTCCTCCAGCCACGCCCTTGTGAAGCCGTCGATGGCCACCACAATGACGGCCCCGCTGAAACTGGGGCTCGGCCCAACCTCGATTTACTCCATCTCAGTCTGGACCGCATCACTGACGTGAGCTGCGTGATGTGGAAACAGCTCTACGTCAGGATACCTTTTTGGAACGACCACTCTCGTAAAGGGGTCCACCATCCTGGCGACCGTTATGCATGCCTGTTGGCTCGACTTCTTCCTGATAACGTTGGCATCGGGAGGGGTATCCGTGGGGCACGACCGCCCCGGCATCGAGCCCGTTGGCTCTATCCATGACCCGGGGTGCTGGTGTTGTTCTACAAGCTCACTCACCCGCCTGGAATAAGCCTAGACCTTTGCCCCCACTACGGCAAGGTAGCAGTCCGGGAGAGGGTATACCTGAAGTTTGTCTGGTTAAAAGTATAGTACGCTTAAATAAGATTATGAAAATTGTTGTTGGCAATCAGCCTTTTGACAAAGAAGTTCCTATTGAGGTACGTTGAAATGAACGATTTTATTTTACTAGGTTTACAGATTTTCACGACCATGCCAGGGAATATTGAATGATCCTATAAGCGTGTTGTTTCGACCCTCGAATTATAGAATATAAAAAAGGGGAATGGAAAAAGAAAACTGTGAGTTTCACGTCAGGACAAAAACTAACTTACGAGTGGATCGAGTCTAAGGCCTCCCCGAGATGTAGTACGGCAGCACACTGTTCAGAGGTCAAGAGAGAATATATATACGAGAAAGAGTCGGGGATATCTTGTTTGGCCAACTCGGTATCGATATAACCAGCCTATTCCTCTCTCGTACTCTCTCTCTCTTGCGTTTTCCCACCATCTATGTCTCTTCATCGTCTTCATCGATTCCGATGTTTATTTTCGTGCTTGCACTTGTTATCTCAGTTATAGGGAAGTTTGCACTCATTACGCTGTGGTCTTCCTGCACACCCTCGCTACGGTAGAAAATTCGCCTGTCTCATTTCATCTTCGACGTTGCCGCTCTTTTCTTCGCCTCTGCCTCTCTCTTTCTCTCTCACACACTCTCGCTTCTTCTGTCTCTCTTCCTTCCCCTTTCTCCACTTTTTCCTCTTCGACTTCTTGTTTCTTTTTTCTGCTCTCTCCCTCTCTCACTCTCAATTCGTTTTTCTACTTTCCTGGTAAAGCAATAGCCATCTAAAAAGCTTGATAATGTGCGGCGGATTTCTCTTGAAGAAAGCTAAAAAGTAAATTAGTTGCCGCGCGGGTCTCTGAAGATTTATTGATGGTTACTTCTGTACTACTACTGGATATGTTTTCCTTTTTGCACTGTAGTTAATTGGCACACTTCCAACGGCTTATTTTCCTTTTCTTATACGTAATGCATGATGAACATGAGTTTATTATAAGATCAACTATGACTATAATAGAAGATGTATTCATCTTTCTGTACAAGAATTAACTTACTTACTGAAATTTTCGCACGAAGAAAAAGTTTAAATAAAATTTTAATGAAGATGTTTAATCACTAACCCCTTGGAACCCTAAGGTAAAACTTTCGGAAAATTCCGACTTTGAAATTGAGCTTTCAAATGGTTTTCCGTTTTCGAAGAATCAAGAGGCTTATTCCGGATTGCTGAAATTATGCAGTGGAGAAAAAAGAACGGCGAGCCAAGATCAATACGGAGGTTTGTCTTTAGGTGAAGATTACTTTGAAAGGCATTTATGTAGGAATCGACACTAATCCATCAAGCCATTTTAGAGAGTCGTATAGCTGGAGAATGTTAGCTGCAGTAGAAACTCTCATGACTTATCGATCAGTCAATATAACCATTTTGAGCGCCGATTGCAATTAGTGCTGTAGTTAGACGAACGTGTACGCTCCCATAGCTTTGGGGCGAAGGGTTAGCACTCTACCACTTGACGGAATCATCGTAATTGCACGTGGAATTTCACCGGTTCGAGATGATGATCAGTGTTTATGTGATCAGAAGAATAAGTATATCATATTATAAAAAAAAAATTCTCCTTTAGTCTTCTATAAAGTATACTATTTAAATAACCTCTTTTAACATTTGTGTAATTTATTTATTAAGTAAACACAAGCGCTAAAAATTCTGATATTCGATAAATAACTTTTTTAGTTATTTTCAAATGTGCAGCAAAAACTAAAAATAACATGAAAATTCACTAAACTAACATGAAAAACACTAAAATAACATGAAAATTCTTTATCATACACTCTGTCTTTGCATTAATTCATAAAAAATCTACTCCTACAATATAATATTTTACTTATTATATTGAACCATTCAAAGCATTTATCCTATTATACGCAACATCATATTGCAAAAACTAACTGTAATTTCTCAAATGAAACGCAATTGAAAGAAATATTGTTAAAGAAGTGAAAAGACAACGATGTAGAGTATCATTTTCCATTACCACCTTATTCTCGCGCAAACAACAATGAACCTCCCGATATCGTACAATTAATCGTTCAGCGATATTATGCCGCGGGAGCGTCGACGACAGACAAAGCCGAAAACGAAAAGAAACCTCTCCGTGCACAAAAGCACACACACACATACTACGCACAGGCACACGTAGTGTACTCTCCTCGCTTTCCAATCAGCGGACGCGCGCATGCACGCGCGCGCACCGTTGCCTGGCAATCCCGATATATACCTCCGCGTCAATCGGCGCTTTTGCCAGCAATAATCGACGCGCATAATCCCGGGGAACGTGAGCGCGCGCGGCGGGAAAAACTTGCGCTTGTCTCTTGTGCCCGACACACGTGGGTGAGACGGGGGGAAGGGAAAGAGAGATAGAGAGTATTCTTTTTCGATTCCCAGCAGTCACCCGCTCGAATCAATACGACCGCGACAGTTGAAGTATCACTCTTATCCTCCCCAAAAACATATTTCTCTTTTTACCCCTTTTCCGTTCGTTCGCCTCTCTCTCTCTCTCTCTCGCTCTTGCTCTCACTCTCCCGAGCTTTTATCTTTTTTCCTTTCTTTTTGCGCGACGTATACGCGCACTCGGTTCATTTCTCTCCATCTTTCTCTCTGGTGAGAGAGAGAAGGCGTGCGCGAGCGCAACGAGTGAACACTTGGGGTGCGCACTGCCGTGAGTTGCATTCCACTCGAATTCTCTTTTCATTCGGCGACACGTTCGCACGATCGAGGGAATACGTAGAAATTAGGCGGCGTATTGAAAAAACGAGAGGAGAGATGACGCAGAGAGAAGGACCGTAGGTGGAGGGAGCCGGAGAGGGAGGAAAAAATAAAATTTCATACAGAACCCTTTTTTTTTGCGGTCGTTGTTTGGAATTACTGGGGCATGATTCGCGCTTTATATTTCTATAGTGTACTTAATTTATACGAGTGTCAAAAACGACAATATTTAATAGCGCTTCTATAGTATAATAGGTGAATTATAAAGAATTTCACATAGCAGGTTGCAGGCCGACACCATAAAGTTAATTTTGCATTTAAATTTACCACCCCCCATGTTGACCTTATTTGCAATATATTCAAATTTGAAATATTTTCCCGGCAAATCTCGCTCTCTTTCGAATAATCATAACATTTAACGCTGTCTCGCTAAATAACGTATTCTCGAGCTTAAATGATTCATCACTCGGGTAATTTCATTTGAACATTCCTCCTTTTATTGTCTCGTCCTACTTTCTCACCGGCGCGCGCGGCGCAACAATAAGGAAAAGAAAAGCAATTTTAAGGGAGGAGGGGGGGGGGGGGGGGGGGAAAAAAAAAAAAAACCCGGCCCGCGGGGTGTTGTGGGGGTGATAATTACGCAGCGCGGCCACACCGTATACGGCACACTCGAATAAACTACATTTTATTTATACCATCAAAGAAGTGTCGTTATCGAGCGGGTGGGGAACGAGGGGTGGGGGCGTTTTGATTTTAGCGCGGGGCCGCAACATAAAAATCATCACGGAATCGAAAGGAAGAACCCGCCACATGAATGTAAAAGTCGATAGGCTCCTCGTAAAGTTGCCCGGCCAACGCTTTCCCTTAGCTGTGTAAAAAGTTGTTGCCGCCGCAAGCCGGAGGCAGCGTTACGTTTCTCTCTCGCTCTCTTTCTTCGCGTTCTCGTGTAGTCCTATTGCATGCATTTTACATTCGTTCTTCGACTCGACGCGCCGAGTCTTACTACTGCATGCGCTGCTCTCTCTCTCTCTCTCTCTCTCTCTCTCTCTCTCTCTCTCTCTCTCTCTCGCACGTTGTGTGAGCGCGAGTGGCGTTCGCGCTCGAATGAGGGATGACACCGCCAGTTTCGGAAAAGCCCCGACAGGGACTTGTACTTCTTGCGTTTGGCACTGTGTAGCGTAGGAGTCCGCGGTATTTCGTTGGGACCAAGTTCTGTTGATCTTTGGCAGAAAGTTTTTATTACATTTGAGTTACACATTGTTATTTCTCACTGCCGTGCAATTGAAAAGACAATTGTAATGAAAATATAAGGGTTTTAATTTAATATTGAACCATATTGCTACGAGCTCGTAAGAAAAACATTAAGTAATACTCGTGCGGTAAAAAGAAATATTTTACGATACAATTAGCTGAAAAAGTTCTCATAAGAATGCAAAGCCTATAATAACGCAAGGAAATTTTAAAAGATATATATAACTGTGGGTAATTAGGGGAGGTATTCTGCGTACCATCATTTACTGTACTACTACGCATATACGATATAACTAATTGCATAATAAAGTTTTTTGCCGGGCGCGCGGAAAGTAATGTAGATTGTGCCTAGCATCAGATACTCTTTTTTATAACGAAAATGGTTCACCCGCCGTCGCCCTTGCGGGCCGCGTGTTTTATCAAACGGACGCTCGTTAAGCGGGATTTTCACGTGAAAGTATAGCCGTATACCGCAAAAATATATAGTAAGCGTATTGGCTTTTCTCTCACGGGCTCGTAAAATTTGGGAATTATATTTTCTTTTCGACGGTAATGACTCTATTACAGTATCATGCTCGGGGAAAATTTATACCTCAAGTAGAAAAATTAAAATACCTTTGAAAGAGGTTTAATGTAAATTTGCAGATTTTATAGACTCGCAATATTAGTCTTTTAATTTAATAACTGGATACGATATGCCTTCATGATAACGGTATTAAAAATAATTTATATTAGCATTAACTTAATATATCTGGATTATGTAAAAAGAAATAATTTATTAAAGGCTATTTTAATGTTTTATACAGATTTTCCAATTATTGTCAAGAAGATAATGAGAAAGCGATAAGAAGAAATTTGTATTTGATGACGAAAATTTTTAATAACGCCTTCATACAATGAAACTGTGAAAGTAATTAGATTATTCGTTTTATTATTTCATCTCCTGTATAATTTTAGCATCGTTTATGCGTTATTGAATCGTGTCTCATAAGCAATAGTTTACGATACTACCCCTTATTTATAAGCAACCGAGATAATATCGGGACGCAATATATATATTTTTGCATAATTCCGTAGCGCGCAATTCAATAAAACCGAAATTTCAGGACTCTTTCCGCGAAACTGCCTATAGAAAACCCAATTTACCCGTCCAAACGGGAACCGTAAAAAAAAAGAAAAAAAAAAAACCAGCAAAGCGCAGGTAAAAAAAAAAGAGCTCGACGGGTCCACCTCTTGAGATTACGCAATCGCGGTCATCCACTTTTCTCCCCTCGCGGAATCTAAATTACTTTTTCGCCCGTTCGCCCGCACCGCAACGTTTTCGTCGTCGCCGCCGCTGCCGCTTTTATTTCCCAAAGCGCTTGCGGCTCTCCCTTCCACCCCCCCCCTTTCCCCTCCGCAACTCTTTTTGTCCCTCTTCGTGCCGCGTCACGGCGCGGTAGACCCCGAAAGCCGCGCGCCGATTGCCCCCACGATGGAGATAATTTTAGGGGTAAACACACTGTGCTGCTACTGTGGCGTTATATGCACGCACACGCCAACGGGTTTAGCAAGTTAAGCAATGCTCGCGCTTCATGCATCTTGCCCTCACATAGACACACACGCACACACACACACACGTGGACATGCATAGATACACAGAGAACGTTGATGCAGCGTCCGCCTCAAAGTCCGGCCGTGCCGGCGGCTTGACTGATGATCAAGATTACGGATAGCCGCGTATAGTGAGGGATGATACCGAGTCACTCGCTCCGGGCTTGCGGAGAAAGCGCGTCGCGATTCGGGCGCTTGCGCGCGCTTGATTATAGCCCACGCTTCAGAAGGGAGGAGAGATATTCCACGCGTATATGATCAGATGCGTTGCAGGGGCTGCACCTCTGATCTCTCTCTCTCTCTCTCTCTCTCTCTCTCTCTCTCTCTCTCTCTCTCTCTCCTCTCTGTGAACTCGAATTAGGCCTGCCGACCGAAAGTGTCGAAACGTTCGGCCCACCGGCTGGAATATATGGGGAATTGTGAGGGGATGGTTTCTTTGATGTTTGTTGTCGGGTCAGTGTACCACGAGATTAGAATGTTACGCGCATGACTCGCGTCGTCTTTCAAGATACATCTTTTCCAACGCGTTTTGAGAATGACTTCTGCACCTTTTTCCCTGTATAGGTTGGCGTGAGTATTATTTTTGATCAAGCTGTTTTCAAATTATTTTTCTATCGGAAAAAAATAATATGATTACATTGAATTGTTTCGTGATCTTTATTTCGCCCTAATCATGATTTACCTTGGCAACAGCCGATAGATAGACGTTTGATGCTCACAATTCTCGGCGGCATACACCACGCGCTCTTGCACCTGCATGGATGTTTAATAAATTCGTTAGTATATGCTGTCTCTTTGCCCTGTTCCACGCCCTCCCCCGCTGTCTCTTTAACGCATAGCTTAAACAATTGAATGGGAAAATAGAAGCACATTGCAGTAGTTGGGTGGGCGCATCTTATACCTCTCCGTGCGCATACTTCACTTAGCTCGCCGGTGTGTGCACGCTTGCTCCAGAGTCGTAATTTAGCGTCATCTTGGGACTCACCCCTCTCTCTTGGTATAGGAGAAAACAAGAGAGAGAGAGAGAGAGAGAGAGAGAGGAAGAGATACCGCAGGGCCACTTTCTGAAAGCAAGAGCCTAATAACGCCATTAGATACATCTAGCATCTCTAATCTGGAATTAGAAACTCGCATTGTACCTAGCTTGCCCGGAATATGCCAAACGTATGCCGGAATGTTTCTGCACACGGGCATGAGTGTGCATAATTATGTATGTCTGTACAGCTGTTCTTGGCAACGGGATGAGATGTCTGAAGAGTAGGGCTTCCCTTTGTAATTTATATTAGGCTATTTTATCTCGTTAAATAACTGAAATCCTGATAAAAAAAAATAAATAATAACTGAAGTTCGTTCAATGGAATAGCAAGAATAATGTTTTTAAAAAATTTTAGAACCGTATAGGTGTACGTTGTTAAAAAATGATATAAATTATAGTATATAACTATATTGTATATAGTTTAAAATACATTTTTCTTTTTTTTTAGCTGATTTTGGCCTCAGAAGCCACTAGGTCTAAGACCGCCTTAAAAAGAAAATGATTCGACAAAATAATATTAGGTAACTTAGCTCAAATAAACCAACCGAATCTTTTGTTACCAGTGAAGGCTCACAAATAATTAATGAGAGGATAAGAGTCGGAAGGGACTCTATGTCGTCCCGAAAGGAAAATAAGTAGGACTTACCTAAATAAAAGGACGTAAGTAGCTTTCTTTACCGTAATGGTCTCTAGTAAGGTGCGTAAGGTTGCGCAAAGTAGGCCTCCCCGGGGCTTGATAAAGCGCTAATTTCGTTAAACGATGACCTTATACAAGAATATCTTGTAATTCTTTTGTATCAAGCGAAGTAGAGGTATTTCAGGAGTACTTTGTACCACATAAAACTAAATATATTAATATACTTATATAATGTATATTTAAGCTTAACTAAATAAAGTCTTGACGGGCATGCGAGTGCGAAAGCTTTTATTCTAATTAAACACATAGTAATTATATAATTTTCGTTCATTTGATGTACATCTTTATTATGCTAATTTAAACAGACCTCACAAAAAGCTTAATTACTCATAATTCCACGTAGAAACCCTTCAAGTTGCGTAAAAATATACATTTCTGTTTTTTTCACAGCGAGAAAAAACGCGGCAAAACAAAGATCCCTTCGCCAACGAGGAACACGAGCAAAGCTCAAAAATTAGAAAATATTATTTCCGCGGGGCGTTGTAGCACCTGTATACAGGGCCACACCGCAGCCTGCACTCGCGCGATCTCCGAAGGGAGGAAAAAAGCCGCTCGAGCCGCCGCGCTCGCGCGCGTCTCTCGACCGAACGAAGATTTATCGTCGAGCCAAGAAAGAAAGTGGCGGCGCGGGGAGGGGAGGGGGTGGTAGCAGAGGTAGCCACTGCCACGTCGGGGGGTGGCCGGTGGGAGGGGGAGCTGCGAAGGAAGCCGTTTTTCGCGGGCTCGCCGAAGAATTACGTGATCCGGATGCGCGATATATAGCGGCCACTAACGGACTAAGGGGTAACTACTAATGAAAGTTTTCACAGAGTAATTACTTTATTGATACGAGCGAGCGCCAGTATGATTTTTCTCCATTTCGTGACTGGAAAGCCAGATAAAGAACGCGCTGACGCAGAATGATGCATCTTTCACCTAGTTAGGACGGATAAATTTGGTAACGTCAATAACGACCTCGAAAGCTTCCTCGGGAGTTAGTTAGCCTAACGTCCATTAAGAAAAATGCTCTATAATCCATTGTTTCATTCTTTTACTTATTTTTATTAGTTATTGTTCGAAGTTTATTATCTAAAATATCTTCATTGAAATTTATTAATTTTTATTAAATAAGGATGAATATAACCATGCAACATTTCCGCTTGATAAACTCTTATTAATGAACGGTGTCGGTACTACTACCAGTTTCACGTGCTAGCTAGCCAAACATGTCCAGTGATCCAGAAACTAGTCAACTGGATCGGCACGTCCCCGATAACTTGCGGTCAATTTCTAACCTCCGCAGCTTGAAATTCCCCCAGTGCGCGCTCAGGAGCGTCAGTGCAAAATACAATTAGAAACTTGCCACTTCTTTCAAAAATTAAAAAGTTACCGGCCCCACAACGTCATCCCATTCGCAGCTCGCCCAGGGCGCGCGCACGTATACACAACGGCGCCGTTAATTAAACTATTTTCTTGGCTACCGCTTCCCCCGTCTTTATCACCTCTCTCTCTCACTCTCTCCTCCCTTAACCAGCTCCCAGTCTTCGTCGTCGTCCAGCCAAGAGCCAAGAGGGACTCATCCCCCGGGATTCTAGGGATTTATTTATAGAGTAACTATCGGAGACATAAGTTTGTCAGAGCTCTCCGCGGCTGGCGCTGCTGCAGTGGGTAGCAGCAGGGCGAGGGGGGGGGGGGGGGGGGGGGGGGGGGGGGGTGGGGGGTGCGGGGGGCGCGGCGCCGCTTCCATGGACGACAACGGTCCGCTAATACCTCCGCCGCGGAAATTCCGAGGCATCTTTAGAACGAATATGGCGTTAACGTACACGCTCAGTTTTAATTTTGTTTAAAGGCGCTGGTTGCTGCATGTGTGTAGCCTTTAGGTGGTGAGACTAGAGATTAAAAGAAAATCGTTTTCTGAGCTCTCGTTTGGACGTTGGTATCTTTTAAGAGTCTGTCGAACAAGATTCATCACGTATAAGATAAGAAAAGAGTAATAAAGCTCATACACACGAAAATTTTTTGCTTAAAAATAACAAATCTTAATACCAAAAGTCATAAAACATGTTTTTAAACATTTATTGTTTCAAAAATTTGTTCACCATTACAAAGCTTCCTCTTTGAGAATTCATATTATAATCCGACGCCTTGCTTATTTCCTTCTTTCATATACGTGTGTATATCCACAATGAAAATTTTCAAAACCTGCAAAGTTATATCCAAAAGTGTTTATAAAATTCATGGACAAATCTATAAACAATTGAATATAACTTTTCAAGTTTTGATAATTTTCGAATTTTTATATCAGTACCTTCCCCTGAAATTGATCAAGAAGTAAAATGAGACCTTCCAAATTGAAAATTGAATGCAAAACAAAAAAGATTAGTATTTCTTATTGAATTTTTTTATTCATTTTTCGCCATATTAAATTTCCTGTTGAAAATTTTGGAAAAAAAACACGGATTCTAAAAGATCAAGTTTTTTTTTACTTAGGAAATGATATATATTGTTTGTAGGCTATACGTGGCCGGTGGATACAGTTTCGTGTGTATAAGGTCCAGAGGAAGAGCCATTATATATATATATATATTCCCGTTTATATATAAGGCCGCGTAAAAAGTGAGGCAAAAACAATAGGGCGTATTCCTAAATTCTTTGCCCTAGCGCACGTATTTTGGAATACGATCATAAATTGAAATTTGAAAGCATTCAATTTGTAATATTGAATATTTAATTAACGTTATTATACATACTCATTATAAATTAAGTAAGGGAAAGATAACAGCATACTCCCACCTGGTATTAGGATGACCCATGCTGTTTTATAATAACATACAACAAATCAATAAAAAGTTACTATAATTTCAAAAAATTTTCATTTATTATAGCTTTTAAAATATACAATATTATTATTTTATATAAGTACAAAAGTTATTATCATGTAGAATTAATTAATTATCTGAAAGTAAGACAAAAATAGTATTATCTAAAACATCAACTTTGAACTGCTCGTTATCGTTCTCAGATATCTGTTCTTCACTTAGGATTTTCCTCTTCTTTCATGTCTTCCCCATCAGGCAACTGCTCAGTACTTTTTTCCATAAATTATTTGTAGATCAGGTTCCTCAGTAATAACTTGAGAGCTTTTACCTCCATTCTAAACATTAAACGATAACCATCACAGATAATAGCACAAAAAATAGACGTAAAATATTGGTTCCACAAAAATGCACAACAAACTATATATCTGGATTTTCAGATAGTACACGAATTTGTCCGCTTGGAAAGCTGTGGATTCAAGTTCTACGTATTATAAATTTTAATATTCTTTTACAATTAATTATCTTATAACTGTTAGTCCCCTAGCATTGCTTTGAAAGAAACTGAGGAGTTTTTGTTGAAGTAAAATAAAAGTGAACAAATAAACTACAATTCAAATGGTATCGATTTATCGTAAATCTTTTTATATTTAGAATATATAATATTCGAGTACGTAAATAGAAAATAGTTCTGGCAGAAACTTTGTGCTGTGTAATACTTTTTTCTGTCGACTCTGCTGCGAATGAATAAAAACAATGGATAGAATGAAGTATTGTATTACATGCTTATTGAAGACTTCATCGGTACCGTGTCAAAGTTAAAGTAGAACACTGTTGCATCAAAATAGTTTTAAAACTTTAGAAGTTCTTCTGTACAACCGTACCATCGAAAAGTTTCAAGCTGTCCAAAACTTTCGTCGGTATTAATGAGTACTTTAATACTTCTACGTAATAAGCGTTTCATATATCGTGTAACATTTTCAAAAGAGCAATTTACAAAAAAGAATTTCGAACGTCTACTTGTCGGAAATTAATTTTAGTTTTCCAATATTTTCAAAAATTCGAAAGTTCATACTAAACGCTCGATATCTAGCGCGCGAGGATATACGTGACCGCGAATGAGGAAGTTTCACTCCGAACGATTTCACGACATTCCCCCGGCTCTTGGCTAGGCTTTGGTATCCCGGGAAAGCTCAAAATGTCATAGGAAATCGAGGGAATTTAGCGCACACGCGCGTCGCGTCGCGACGAAACTTGCGACTTGCGACGGTAGTGCCCTGTGCTAATAATCTTTCTCCCGCTGTCGTATTGGTATTTTGGTCACTCGCTCAGCTACACGGATAACTTGCCCCCCACCCTTTCACTCTCTCTTCCTCTCTCTTCCGCTCTCTCTCTTTCCCGCTTTTCCGAACTTTCTACTTTGCCATTTCTGAACTTCTAGTCGAGAAATGCTATTGAGAATATCGTCTGACGCCATTTAAATTCGCGAAATTGTGCAATTTTCTGTAGTTATTTTCAAAATTTATTACTTTTAAATTTCATGGAATTGATTTCTTGAAATTTTGTCTATTATATTCGAACTTTGCTTTATTTTAACTCGTCATATGCAGAAGAAATAATTGCGATAAATTTAAAACGCTAAAGCAAGTTCTATAAACCATATTCTATTTTAAAATGGATGTATGACTATTGAATGATTGAATACTTGCCTTCGAAGCGCTGACGCGCTCCTTGATTCGTTTAACTTCTTTATAAATTTAAACATCGAAGAAATATTTTTAAAACGTTCTGTTATTCACCATCAATATTTGAAATTCTTTAATATAGTATTCAGTACAGTATGGATCAAATTTAATGTGGAATATTTCATTTTTTAATTACTCAAATACTTTAAAGAAAAAAGTTTTTCCATGACATACTGTCTTCACGAGGATATTTTTGATAAAATATCGTTTATTACTCCATTATCAGCGTCAATTACAATAATTATATAAGCCTCTACTAGTAGAGGCTTTCTTTAGAAAAATAATTTCACGAACCAAAATTTATTCAACTAAAATATAATCAAATCATATATTTACCCCATTTGTAAAACCATATTAAACCTATACGCTCGCACTGGTTCGCATAAACTTCGACGGCCCGGCGAATGCTGCCCCAACTCCAGCATATTCAAATTGAAAAACATAAATATAATAAGCCCCGTCATCCCTCCACTCCGTCGAATTTAAATCCCCTGGTTCACGTTGAATTCTGCTGACGCAGCGCTGCCCGACAACAACCCCCTTTTGACGCAGCGCGCGGGCGCGCACAATAATGCCGATAATGATCGCGATATCGCGCGGGCGCGCGTTAATGCCGAGGCGCAATCGGCGGCGCGCAGCCGCGCGAAAGTCCGGCACAAAACGCGCGCACAGGGCCGCAACGGGATTATAATACGCGCGCGCGCGCGGTCGCATTGTCCGAGCCTAGAAACGGCTGGCGCGCCAACTTATCAGATCAATTAGAGCTATTATTTTATTCGGACCCTCTCTCGATACACGCCAGTATACGCCCACCCCGGTAATTAAGCCTCGGCGGAAGCTGCGCAGAGAGGCGCGTCTCGCGTGCCGTTTGTGGTTGGCTATCTTGCGAGCGCGCGACGCGAAGTGTACACACTAGTGTATTGGTATGAGTTTCCAAATTGTAATGAATGAGCGAGGTGCGGAATCTAATTTAATATTAAAGCCGCAGAGGGGGGCTTGGGGAAGGCCGGTAACTGAAATTATTGCATTTTGTAATTTGTTTAAATGATTATCGGGTATTTTGTCATCGTTTTGGTTTCCAATATTTCGTGATACCCGTATTATTGTATTAGATATATGCTGTTTAAAGTATATAATTAAAAAAGAAAAATAAACAATGTGGTAAGAATCAGTAAGCAAAATTTTAAAATAAAACGTTTTCCGTTCATATAAATATCAACATCGAATAAAGTTACTTTTGTATAGTAGATTATTCAATTTTATTTACAATCTTAATTGGGTATTTGTATTTGCAACAGAAAACAATGAGCAATAAATCATATTTTTTTTTTATTGAAAACTGTAACATTTACAACACACATATATCCAGAAAACTGTTTATCTAATTTCGTGCTCGAAACATTGTAAGAGGAAATAGTAAATATGAAAGTTGGTAATGTATTAATCGATTTTGTCTGCGTTGAATTATACATGCACCTTAATCTTTTAATTCTATTGTGAATATATTCAATTATCACGAAATCAATGTTAAATGCAATAGAAACCACCAATATTAACGTTCTCATAATCTCGCCTGACCTTCTGATTATTTTTTTTTATCATATGTTCGTCAATTATTCGCGCTTTTATTCTTTTAATTATTTCCGTTGATTAAAAATTTAATTTTTGTTCATAAACATTTTCTGTATCCAACTTCCACTCATGCTCTCCGACTGCTGAGCTTACGTGAGTATTCTACTTAACTTTTAATTTTGAAAGTGTTTATGTCCATGCAAAATAAAATGCAACTAACTCATATATACATAAATGTAAAACAGAAAAAGCCATAACCATTCTAATGAGCGCAAGCACGAGATTTGAATTTTCGATTTTACACAGCAATGTCGCGCAGATCCCGGTGAGCAGCGTCACTCGTACCACGCAAGTAAAATCATTTAATAAAAATTTAAAGCCTCCGTCAAAATCCACTCATCTCTTTAAAAATGATACAGAGCTGAAGGGTCAAAAGTCGATGCTAGACGCGAGAACGGAATGAACACATAAACCTCCTCTTGACCCACTCTCTTCCTCTCTCACTCCCTCTCTGTGAGCCTCGACTTCGCATTCGCGCGGGCGCGCGCGCACGCTCGCTCGCCGGCGTTTCTCCAGGTCGTTTCACGCTTTGCACTCAATGCAAATGAGTCACTATGGCCATTTACGTTTCCATTAGCCCGCAAGCTACACTCTCGTGCGTCGAGCAGCACGCGAGAGAGGGACAGAGTGAGAGAGAGAGAGAGCGAGGGCAATAAATTCAGCTTCATCGACGCTCGGCCCTGCCAGCCAGTCGCCGACGAGCCGCATAAGCGCCGGGCCCTTCACTGTTAAGTGACTCTCGCCGGGATGCTTCCCCACTACCGCTGCTGCTTTCTTGCAATTAGAGCTCCGCGCACCGCTGGCGAGCGGGAGGATTTACAAAAATATTTTCAAAGACCGCTTCATGTGGATTGCTCGTGAGATTTGAGTTTGCTTTTGAGCAAAGTGTCGAGAGACGATTTATTTATTTATTTCAAAGTGAATTCGACATAGTCGCAGGTTAAGGCGTTTTTATAAAATATTTTATCTCTTTTAAAACCGACGCCCATAAAACTGCGTGGAAGGTTTAAAAATTAGTCAAAAGTTAAATAAAAGTTAACATTATAATTTATTGTCATTGTCTCATTTTCAGTACAAAATTGGTTTTCCACGTAAGGATTATGAGATATAATTTAACATTTTTTTTTTATTAATTTTAAGAAAAAAATAATGTAGAACTGTTTATACTCGTTAAAGCTCATTTTGGATTATTTTTCTCGGATTTTCTTTTCTAACATAGACAGAATTCATTTTAATTTCATGAACCGTAAAATTCTGACTACGGCTTACTCTTTTTATGGACTTGTGTAATATTCTCACAACGTAAAGGTACCGATCCCACTGTTAATATTTATTTTCAATTAAACATAGTTTTTTAGATATTGTTATGACCAGGTGTAATAATTACTGTCTATAGTCGAATGAAACGTTATCATAAACTAAATATTTGCAGCGGCTGACTAATTATTGACCTCATCACTGAAAAAGAATTGTAATAGCTCACACGTTCAATTCAATAGTACATATTTTTATTGCATAACAAGTAGGATTGCTATATTTGTAGTATGTATAAACTAATAATATGTTCCCGTGAATTTTAACCTTTTTTTAAATTTTGATTTCAGCAATGTCATCGTGAACCACGACCTGAAATATCTAAAAACAGATAGTGGTAAGTAATAAACTGAAACTCTATATTAATATTTTACTTTTACTTATACATTACTACTTCAAAAATATAAGACGATGAATAAATAAAAAGATTGTTCATGCAAAACTAAATCAATATTTGCCGCGAATGGCACAGTTCTATTAAATGCTTTTAATTTGCTATCCATGGTTTTTGTATTATGCAGGCTATTGTTATTTCTGGAAAATGCCTTCACAATAGAATATCGATGGTTTGTAAATTTATCACAAGACTAATTTTTGACACGGTATTTTTTACGAACTATAATCTCCGTCGGATTGTAGATTCTATGAACAGTAAAAACGTTGAAATTATAAGGACCGTCATGTTGAATTTTAAAATGAAAAATTATTTTATAATTTTTTTTTGCCACTTATGCCTTTCTAATATTAATTGCAATAAATTATACGCTGATTGTATTATAGAAGCTTAGAAAAATCTTTCGTTTATCGGCTTCTACACTCCTTTTAATACTTTACCCAACGCATCATTACTCTTGAACGACTTTTATTAAATTCCCCCAAACCGTTATGCTAATGTACGTATTCAATCACGCTGATTTCCCGCGGCAAAACTGTTTACCCTCAACCTCTAATAAAAGCCCCGAGAAAGCAAAATAAAAAAAAAACGTCGTTTCAGGGAAAAAATCGACGACGACGCGAACGATAAAACCCAGCGACACTCGCTGTGGACCTAGCGCAAATATTTGCACTGTATAACGCGCGAAATTAGAAAATTACCCGAGCCCAAGCGCCGTTGCCGCCTCCAGCTAGGGCAAAATTGCCGCGCAAGAAGCCGGTAATCGACTGGCACTCGCAAGAACCGCGAGAGAACAAAGAAAGCCGAAAATGAGTCTGCGGGTCGCGCCACAAAAGCCGTAGTCACCAGCGCCTTTGGATGCGGCTGGGCATTACAGCTCTTTCTCCTTTCCTCTCTCTCTTTCTCTCTCTTCTCTCTCCTTCTCTTTCTCGCTTCAACTCGCCCGCATTATCCCCCGGTTTTTCCACGTCGCGTCGGAATATAAGGAGGTCCGCGCTCGCTCGCTCTCCCTCGCTAGCTGGGCCGCCGCAACTGCGCCGGCCGGCTTAATTGTTATAAATTGCCCTCTTCGGCCGGCGAAATGATTTAGCGCGGCGGCCTGCATAAATTGCAACAAAGATTTCGCTCTAAAAGAGTAATTTACGGGCTTTAACCTTATGCAGGATTTATGCGCGACACGAGGAGTGTGAGGGGAAGGGAGAGAGAGAGAGAGAAAGAGAGGGAAAACGCTCCCGGGATATTCCGCTTCTCCGGTTTCACCTTGCGCGCACGCAGGCTTTTCTCTCTTCTCCTTTCTTTATGCCGCCTTTCCTGCTCTGTGTAACACCCCGAGCTCGTTTACCTCGGGACTCGATTTAAGGGGAGGATGTATAGATACGATACTTGTATATATATCTCGCCAGGAATAGACGGCGTAGAAAATTATTTTTTCCCCCCCTCGGAGTTTATGGCTATTTGCGGGAGAGCAATGCGAGCGACAATATGAAGTTCTGAAATGCCGCGTTACGTCAAGGATTTCTCATTTACCATTCATTCTGGTTGTGTTCAATTGAATTTCTGTTAATAATAATATATTTGTTGAATTTGGAAATGAATTTACATGCATCTCAAAAGGACGAGAATAGATGTCTAATTGAGGTCTAATCAACTTCTGTACAATTGAAATGAGTTATGTGCCCTTTCTCGAGCCCTACCTATAATTAACGTTTACTAATATTTTAGTAAATTATTTATTCATTCTATTAAACAGTGAATAAATATAATAGAAGAATGATGATATAAATCAAATAATTCCTATCTCGATAGCAAATTTTCACGGTGAAAAAAATAAGTAGGAATTTCATTATACTCTAGTTATGTAAGTCTTTCCATTCCATTCGTTTTTTTTCCTTTCCTTTCCTTTCTATTGCCATTCCACTCCCTCCTCCGCCTCTTTACCCAAAGACGTCGAGAGGAGAGAAACATTCCACACCTACGCGTGCACTGTAATTTCGTACCGACGGGCGCGTACGCGCGTTCTAATTCCCCCCATTTAACAGACACACTCCTGTTAACTCTCGCAATTCCTTTTGTGCGTTCGTCCTCCTTTTACGACGCCACGGCGCGGCAGTTCCACGGGATTTCGAGAAACACGCGCGTATAGGCCGGCTTTTTGCGATAATGAAAAAGACATTTTCCCGCAGTGCTAATTCGATGGAAACTATCAACGATTGTTCGACGGGTTGCGCGCGCTTAGTCGGTCATTTATGTTCGGGAGAAATAAGAAATTATGTTCAAATTGAATGGATGAAATATCTAAACACAGGCATCATGTACAAGTTCATTTCTTCGGGATACAACGTTTCTCTCTTCTTCAGATTGTCGTCCCGATAATTTAAGAACAATCTTGAGTTTTGTCTCCGAGCGGGATCTAATGATGACTCTAGGGTTCGGTAATATTAGTAATTTTTAGATTATTTTTAGAAGATTTAACCATGAAGGATTCATCAATTGTTTTAATGCTTCTACTTTCAGAAGATTTATGAGTCGGCCACTGATTGCTCACATGATGTTGAGTGTTCGTGACTTACTAAATCATTCATGTTACACCTCTGACTTATTTATGTATTGTATGTATTTAAACTCATTCTTGTTTCTGCTTTTGTTGAACGTTTTTACACACAGATTCTGCCAGAAATAAAAAATTTTCGCTTTAATTTCATCGATAATCTGCACCAGTTTTTTTGTTTGACAATAATGGTTTCCACCATCGCACTTCATTAATGAACCCCATAACGATGGTTGCAGCGGCTTGCTCTTCTTCTTTCCCATTCTCCATTCTCTTATGTGATTTTCCTAAAGTACCTGTCTTTTTGTATTGCTTTTCAGTGAAACTGACGATAATGGCAGTGTAGCGATTAGTGTGTAAATTTTATAGTTAGAACAGCTAGCATTATTCATCCAAGTTTTGCAGTCGTGAGTTTGAATTTTTTGTTGATAGGGTTTGTTAACCTCCGTTTATAATTCCGGTTGTTCGCTGAAGTTCGCTTGACAATTAATAGTCTGCGTACGCCATGGTAGAATCCAAAATATTATGTAACTAATAACTGCGACTATATTAGAAACTTACTATATAAAATGGAAATGTCCCTTGTCAAATTTCTAGCTCCCCATGAAACTCTCTTTCCTTTATTGTTACTGTTTTACAATCGTTTCAAACATACTTATTTTGAAATCATTCTAGCAGACCCAACCGCTTCGTTACATTATTTTTATTTAGACAGGTAGTCTCTGGTGTGATTTTAAACTAAATATGTTCTTTTGATTGAATGTTTACGCTTTTCAATTTTTCAG
>JAPYZP010006151.1:0-12015 GCA_030522985.1 Torymus sinensis
TGGCTGAAGGCATCTTTTGACATCCTCTATCGAATGTACTACTTGCGGTAAAGATTCGTTCTTAGGCACTTTTGACCATCTTATCCCGCTATAGCCTTTGCGGATTTTGCAAAGTAAAATAAATTTTAAATTCATAATATGTAAATATTAATTGTATTAATACATAACCAAGGTAAGGAAAAGAGCGCGGACAGCGCGCTTTGAACATGCTAATATTTATAAATTTCAATTAGTACAAATTACGTAGTAAACATATTCCTAAAAGTTATTATCAGTTACTAACTTTTTCATCTGATCAAAAATTAAATCTTTTATGACGATCCAAAAAACTTTTCGAAGTAAATAATTATTTATAACTATTTATAACAGTTTTAAACTTTTGTAAAAGTCTCAAATCCTGACTTTATAATCTGTTAATATCAGTTATAAACTTTTTTCAACTTTTATTACAGAAGATCATTTCTGCCTGGGAGAATATCGAGTGCTTCATTAAAAACTATTTTTATACAAATGCATTCTTTAGCATTAATATTATTTATTGTTTATACACTTTTATTAATACTGCAATATAATAAGGTACGAATGACAAAATATAGAACCTCTTTTTCACAACGGTGTCGTAACGCTCTCAATGCAAAATACTGTTGTGAAAAAGATTCTATTTTATGCTCTTTTGAATCAAATTATATTGTAGTATAACAAACAGTGTATATACAACTTAAATATTAAAGAAAATTGTAATTGCTTCGTATTACAAACTCCATAACATATTTTTCAAAATTATCTTAGGAAAAATGCCATACCAGAAGAGATTAGGAAGCACAGCATTAGGTGGGTCCTCGACTACTGCTCCGAAGTTGGCCTCCCCTAATGTGGGCCCCGAGGTAGGTGGGAAATAGGGTACAATGTCTAGCAAATTAAGGGCGCTACACCGCATGGTCCCCGTGAGTTTTCATTCTAATTCTAATTCTAATTCTAGGAAATATGTAGCTTTTTGCAATACTAATTTTAATTCTTTATATATCTATAAAATCATGAATATCAATTTATTATTTGAAATTATATGATTTGTTATTTATTTAAAAAGCTAATCATCGGTTAAGCCATTCGGATCTAAGAATTTGAGTTGAAATTGATAATTCTATGAACGTTTTAATGATTTTTGATGTCATTGTATTTTTCGTACTCTTCTTACATTTAAAAAAATTCTACTTTAGAGAGTCGTAGAATTTATATTAGCTATTAATAATATTCCTGTTTCTAAAAAAATATTTCTTGTGTGAGATTTTATAACAAAAATGAGGCAGCCGTTAAGTCAGACTACCTTGACAATTTACCTTGACAAAAAGATCTAAATTTCATCGCAATTGAAACCGTAATACACCCAATTTATATATTGATCATTACGGAATACTTACACTATACATTAAAAGAATTTGTTTGCCATTAAATTATAAAATATACAATTAACTTAAATATAAACATAAATGTATTTATTGTATATTTAGCATAAAATACAAGCATAAAATACATTCTTCTTTTTTACGTTACACACACACACACACACACACACAGCCACACACACACACACACGCGCGCGCGCGCGCAGTAAATGTTTAATATAAAATTTGTTCTGCTATGTATTTAATATTGACATCATTCTATATTTCAAAAGAATCCAAGAAAACATTTACAAAAAAATCTAGCAATGTATACTTATAAATAAATAAATGGTAACGAAATTGAAAGACTACATTTCAATCATTTTCAAAGTTTTAATCTTTGTTTATCAAATATTTTACAATTGTACATTTTTATTTTGCAATAAAATAAGTATATTTCGTAATTGATACAAATGTTACCGTTTTCTTTTTAACAAAATGTTATTCGTCCATGCACGAGTAAATATTGGACTTTTTTGATTTTACTTATTCATCCACTGCACTCACAAGCCATACTGTAATATATGCCTGACTCCTCACTTGACTGAAATATCGTGTACAAAACTGTAATCAAAACCTTTTATATTTTTATAAAAGAAAAAGAAGAAAAACTTATAATTTAGAACATATTGTTTAATTTTATAATCAGCACATCTTGAAAATACTAGATAAATGAATAACTATAGGCTGTATTGCTTACAATAAGGTTTGTCACCATTATTCTATGTACATTTTCTGCACAACGAACATTTTCTTTCAGACCGTTAAAGTCATAAAAAAATCTTTGCTTGTACTCGTGACATGGAAAAAAGTGCGGTCATTTAGTAGAAATTAAAACTGTCATAATGAAATTTTAAGATTGTTATATGTAAGTCTACTCACAGCTTTAAGCGATTAAGCGCTCTAAACATTTTCGTTTATACACATTACCTTGTTATTTTAAATTTGAGTTTGGTCAAGCTAATAAGCGTGCAGTTTTATCGAAACGAACTTCTAATAGTATAACGTGGGGTAGATTTATGTGTATGATAAAGCTGAGCTATAAGTAGAGCCTGGAAATTGCACTTTACTCACACCACATTCAACATGTTACATTGGGTTTTAATTATAAGACAACAGGCGAAGAACATGCTAATCTCCGAAAATATCTACAAGAGTAAAATACAATTCAAATAACTCCTCTTTCGTGCATATTCTGATCCATTGAAATATCAACCTTTCGATTTATTTCTCAAAATATTGTGTTGACGATGTATCGAGTGACTAACAGTTTTATATAACATGTATACGGAACACGTATAGCTATCGAAATCCAAAAATATGTTGTATATTACACATCTATCTTTTAATTCTTTCTCTCTACAATGTATCTATACGTTACAAATACACGCCCGTGGTTTTTTCTTATAATTTTAAAACAGTATACGTATTAAGTTTATTGATTATGCTACAAATATGGTAAACTCTACGCGAGTACTTTATTCAGTTCATTTCCTTCTATTTTATTACCGGTCACAGAGCTGAGATGAACTAAGGATAGTCAAATATTCATGATCTTGCAAGAATCGCAATGCATCACAACATTACCCTATCGCTTTTAATGCTGCAGTTTAGGACCCAGTAGTTGTACTCTCTATAATGCACATGAAAAATAATTTTAAGGTGGCTTCACCGTGTTAATTAGGAATATCAATAAAAATTTTTTACAATCGGTTGTTCACACAGTATAATGTAAAAAACGATATCATTTAATAATATGATTCATAAAGTAACAAAAAAAAAATTTTTCGGCAAAATTTCAATATTGCAAAAGTAGATATCGCCAATCAAAAAAAAAATTCAACTATTAATGATAATCTTTTTGATTTTTGATGCAATTCAAAATTGGAAGGGCTCATTTGGTTCCTTGTGCAATTTCATAGGGAGTCAACGATATCAAAATTGAAAAATTTTCAAAACTATCTATCAAAATAATTAAATCAAATAAAGATATACGGAAAGAAGTTTTGTTGAGCCGCTCGCTCAAACGCTATATGCGCAGCGACAGAACGATGTGAGTGAGCCGCTCTCCCAGTTTTGGCGGCCGGGCGACATTTTTCGCGCTCTGGCTCGCCAACAGTTACGGAAAGCGGCGCTCTCGATTGGAATCAGGACTTAACACTATAAACAAGTTGATGTATATTTGCAGGTTTTGAAAATTTTCAATTTTGATATCGTTGACTCCTTATGAAAATGCACAAGGAACAAAATGAGCCCTTCCCATTTTGAATCGGATCAAAAATAAAAAAGATTATTATTAATGGTTGAATTTTTTTTTAATTGGCGATATTTACTTTAGCAATATTGAAATTTCGTTGGAAAAAATTTTTTTTGTCACTTTATGAATCATATTATTATGCAAAATGGTTTTTTACATTATACCATGTGAACAAACGATTGTAAAAAAATGTTATTAATCTTCCCAATTAACGCGGTGAAGCAACCTTAAATTAAATTTTTTTCGCTTCCCCTCAGCTCTGAGACCCGTTCAAACATATCGATCATTTTTTTTTCTTTTGAAGCTTTGGCAATTGCAATGCACAATATGGACAAGGCAAATAGGGTATCCAAAATATTGATGCTTGCACTTGGAAAACTGCGGTGGAAATGACTTTCATGTAAGGAACGCGGGTATACCTTTCGTTAAAAAATCGAGAAAAACTGAGGTTCTGTTACAATTTAAAGGGGAACAAATGCTGACTTATACAGATTAACTACATAATTAATAAATTTAAAGTTAAAACTTAATTAAGTTTCGATTGTCACGTTTGCACAATACGATTTCACGCATTGCATTCAGTTTTAATCCGATTTTTGCTACATGTTATGCGTCGAACTATCTGTCATATACCTTGTATGTCGTTCTGTTATTTTTTTGAATAAATACAAATTTGAAATGTGCTTTGAACCATATGCTCGATTAATCTATAAAATTGATATAATCCCCGCGTTATCCATTATTACGATATATATCTTTTGATTATAGAATTTGTGGACTTTTTATCCTCATGCAAATCAATATGTATAATAATTATTACGAAATCATTCAACTTACTTTTACTCTTGCACTAAAAAAACATTTTGTATAGAACAATAACAGAAAAAATAAGATTAATATTTAAGCATATTTACGGCATGGTGGTACGGTGAGCGTATTCCACCTGATTCTAATGCATTTTTCGTTTATTTAAATTAGTTAACAGACGATTCCATTGTTTTTTTTTGTTGTATTTTATCTTATTAAGATGTTTGCATTCAAACATACTTATAAGTATAAAGAAAGATGTGTTTATAATATATTGTTTACAAATTTGTTCAAATTAATAAGAAATGTTTAAAAACTGCATATTTAAAAAAAAAGTAGGTATGCTTCAAAAGAAACGATTATTACAACTAACCGAGCGACGCAAGTTACTTTATCAAATAGGAATTAGTTTCAAAAATATATTCATTATATGTAATATATATATATATTATTGTTACTT
The DNA here is from genome assembly GCA_030522985.1 of Torymus sinensis. Taxonomy (NCBI): domain Eukaryota; kingdom Metazoa; phylum Arthropoda; class Insecta; order Hymenoptera; family Torymidae; genus Torymus; species Torymus sinensis. The sequence goes on from JAPYZP010006151.1 coordinate 4,967, forward strand.
TTCGTCGATCAAATTTCAGAATAATTTGAAAGAAAAAATATTGTATTATATAAAACCATATTTTTATGGACTTCTTAATAATTAACCATTGATGCTTAACTGTTTTCACTGAGAGTCGCTGAAGTGCTCCCATTTTACGACTACACAATGCGCTATAATTGGAAGTAGATGGACGAGCAATAGAATTACAAATCTCACGGAAATTACACAAAACATATAAACAGTCGTAAATAACGCACAGTGCCATTATGAGTTGTATACAAAGTTGTAAACGCATCAAACTAAAAAAGGTAAAATAAAGCGATTATTTGTAGTGTTTTGTAATTATATTGCTATATCTATCAGGTCCAGTTACGATATTTTTTAAATGTATATCGACTCTAGTCTTTACCAATACCACAGTTCAGCCCCATATACATTTTTAAAGACTATTCTACCGAAAATTTTAGGCACTATTCCTAGCCTAACAAGTACCACAAAATTATTTAGAAACATATATACAAATATAACTCCTAGATAAAAATAATTCTTAAATATTTGTTTTTTTTTGCCTTTGCATTTTAAATACACATTTTCAATGTATGTGCATGACTCTGTGTGTATCCTTAAAAAGTTCACGCAATGTATTTTGCAATTTTGAAAAACGATGTACTTCGCAAGTTGTCCACTATAAAAGAATGCTGGTCTCACATATTTTAATCTACGAAAGAAATCTCAGATGGCTTCGTGTTTGCCTTTCGATGTACCGACATGTTTGCGAAATCAATTTTGTTAAAGTGTAGATTAAGCGTTCCATTTCAAACATTCCTTTTTATATTTGTCAATTTATATGTTAAGGCTTTAGTAAGATTAAAATTATACAATATATAGATATATATTTCACGTGACATTTTGTCTTAAGTGTAGTCCTTCAATCCTTTTAGCAAAATTTTATAAATGTTTACTGCTTAACTAACAACGTGTTTATTTTAGTAAAATATCACAACTAGAACCAACGACATGATTACATTATTTTATTAATCGCTTCAGCCGTAGTTTATCCTTATTATTATTTTGTTTATAACTTTTCCTTAGTCCTTGACATTATGTGGATAAAGTAACACTACTGTTCTTTAGCCTGTTTTTTCTTATGATGTAAATAATAAAGGTTTACATGTGACTGATGCTATGTACTTATTAATGGATGATTTGTAATGTAAAAACTATTTAAAATGGTCTGTTAAATAAAAATCGAAGTTATTTTTCAATCATTGGTACTTTTTACGATTCAGGCACACGCAAAAACATCATTTTATTACATTGAAACAGTAATTTTTATAATAGAATAAATACACAAAAAATCAAATAATTATCATACATAATACATTTATGAGTAGTATACCAACGCGTGGACTCAGGTGTAAAGAAATTTAAAGATAATCAAAAAATATATCACTATATGGACTTTTGAGATATGATATATACATAGTTACAACACCTAGAACTTATCAACATGATTAATAATTTTGGACACTCCGTGCGTAAAATACTACTTTTCTGCCCACAACCGGAAAGCGCCAACTTTCGGGCCGCTGCGCGAAATGAAGATGCCGCTTTCCGGCGCCGTCGAGCAGAAATAGTATATTACGACACAATGCCAGTAAAATAAGAAATATCTCAGATCACATGTAATTGTCGGCCGAGGCGAAGCCGAGGTTTATAAACATGTGATCTGAGGCTTTCTTTTTTACTGGCCATGGTCTGTATACTATTTTTCTGCTCGACGACGCCGGAAAGCGGCAACTTCGTTTCGCGCAGCGGCCAGAAAGTTGGCACTTTCCAGCCGGAGGGTAGAAAAATAGTATACAGACCATGGCCAGTAGAAAAGAAAGCCTCAGAAATGTCTCAGATCACATGTAATAATTAATAATTAACAATTATTGTCGGCCGACGCGAAACCGAGGTTGAAAAACATGTGATTTGAGGCTTTCTTTTTGACTGCCTAATGTGTTTATACTATTTCTCACCATACCCTGCCCGAAAGTACCACTTTCGCTCCCGGCTCCGAAACGCGAATGTGGTATTTCGACCCGGGTATGGTGAAAAATCGTATACTCAACACGGGGATAAAGAGGGCCACCCCAGAGTACATGTTTGCCCAATTTACACGTGCTCTGGACGTATAACTCCCTTGTTGTGTAATATACTATTTCTACTAGGCGGTGCCGGAAAGTGGCAACTTCGTACCGCGCAGCGGCCAGGAAGTTGGCGCTTTCCGGCCGGAGGGCAGAAAAGTAGATTTTTCCGTAGGATATTATTGCCCTCGGGAGAAGATTTTTCTCCAGGGTGATTACTGTAAACGCAGCCTCGGGAAAGATCTTCTCGCTCGGGCAATAAAGCCATCTGCGGGACAATCTGCTACTTTAGTCCATTGTTGCATAATGTACTATTCGATACTAGTGTGATAATAGCACTATTATGACACTCCGTGCGATAAGTACCACTTATGCAAATACTTGCTAAACGAAAGCGTGCTCTTAACGGGCATTTATCGCACTAGTATCGAAATGTACTATTATGCTTCGGTTTTCAATCGAACAATAACTTTAATGTATAAATACGTGAAAAAAATCTAATTTTTGATATTTAAAAATCAATGTATGTAAGGAGGATGTTTGCGATATTGAATTCATTAATATATTTATTTACAGATACATTGTTGAAATTATTCAGCGTAACCACATTGATTGTTACTGTCAAATAAGCCCTAGGTTTATATCGAAAAAAAGTATTTTGCGTTAGTTAAGTTGGTTTATTTGAAAGATAATTTTCTTATTTAACTAAACGCACAAGATACACTGAAAGAAAAACTCGGGGAAAAACTCGGGGAAAAACTCCTGTGTTGCTCTTGGAACTCGACCATATCTGCTCAAAACCCAAATATTTACTACTTATAATATGAAAAAGTCCAATCTCACAAGTAGAAATTCCTATGTCAACATGGTAAAAATTTACTCGCGGCTACTGGAGTTTGGCTTTTCGTGCATTTTCCTAGTCAACATAGTAAAAATTAGAAGAGTTTTACAGTAAGAATTCACACGATCAATCGTAAACAGTCGGTGAGTGCACGAAAAATTGACCCCTCCAATGTCAGCATAGGAAAAATTCAGACAGATACATGTCAACAAACTCAATCCACCTTGGCAATGTCGAAACAAAACAAAGTTCTAATCCAATATACTTTTTATTGTATTTATTTTGTTGTGTTGAGATAATTTTTAAAACTGATATTTATTTGTAATATTTTTAAGGAAGGTTGTGAAAACCAATTATATTATAAATACAAATTCATTATAGTACATTACGATACGTGTGACCTAAGTAGCACTTTTTTGCACGGCGTAAAATTAGGGCCCGAGCGCAGCGAGTGCTCTTATAGGTCACAAGTATCGTATAGCATTTTATATCACTGCCTGCCCGAAGCCCGCTGTCACGCCTATCCGTGCCCTACGCAGTGCTTTTTTGCACCGTGAGTTAGCGCACCAGCGTAGCGAGTGCGATAAACACGGTGCAAAAAAGTACTACTTAGGTCACAGATAGGCGTGACCTAAGTGCTGGCTTAGGTCACGCAGTGCTATAAAATAAACGAGCTTGTTTATTTTAAGGTATCCATAATACTCACAAAATATTAAATCATATTCTTAATATAGAAGATTTTTAATAAATTATATTAAAATAGAGTATAAAATTATTCGAGTTAAAGCATAATTTGTTGTAAAATTAACGCGTATAACAAATTATTCGAGTTAAAGCATAATTTGTTGTAAAATTAACGCGTATAACTTGTGGTTGTGGATGTACAAGTTCCAAATTTAGGTAACACATATGTCTTTTTAGGTGAGTGGTTAGCGCGTCCGACTACCGAGCCAAGGGTTCGAGGTTCGATCCCCGATGTCATCAAACATTTTTAATTTATTTATTTATTTAATTTTATTTAATCATGTTTAGTTCAAAAATAATTTCTAACATATTTAAAAATAAAAATTACGTGTATACCACTCCCTCCCCACTTCTAGAAAAAAGATAAAATAATTTTTTTCGCTCTTTGAATCGGCTGAAAAATTGCCAGGTTAGACTTGGAATTTTTCCTAAGTTGTATGGCAATTTCTGCTAAAATCCAACCTTATGGTTGAGTTCCGAGAGCAAAATAGAAATTTTTACTTTTCAACATACGAATTTTTATGAGTTTTTCTGTCAGTGCAATTAATTTTTAAACAGGCACATTGACGTGATTAAATATATTTCGTACAGTGTAATAATACGATAATGCACATTAATTTTCGGCACAAATACCTTTCTGTTTGGTTTCACTTGATATAATGTTTACCAATACAAAATCTTTAATAAAATAAATATTGCGTGTTTGCGCGCGCGTGTATATGTGTCAGTCCGCCTGCACCCCCCACCCCCCCCCCCCCCCCCCCCCCCCCCCCCGCGAGTATCCTGAGTAGAAATTCATGCGCAGGCATGCCTGAGTAATATTTAGATCCTGTACAGGGTCAGGAAGGTTGTATCTACAAAAGAACAAAACTGTTAACTGTCTAAGCAGGTTCAACGGTGCAAGACAGGTCCTAAACAGGTTGCCTTAATATTATTATTTGATGCTACTTAAATACTTATCTAAACCTAAACATATGCCCTATGTTTCGAAGTATCATCCGTATCATTGAAAATGAGCCAAATAAATACAAAAATATAAAAAGTAATCCAGGTTACCAGTTCAGGCTCGGCTTTGAACCACGTAATATGCCGGGAAATTGTAATGTTGACGATCCCCCACCGCCCCCCCCCGGAACAGAACAGGATAATCAGGCACCTGTACAGGCCCTGAATTTCGCTTTGAACTCATTTCTACTCAGGTTAAAAGATTATATCTGTCAAATTAGTCAAAATTTTATTGAAAAAATCCTTTTTTTTTTATTTGAATAAGTAATATACATAGTTTTCGATTTTTTTTTGTAGATGTAAAATTTATAAAAATTGAAAGCAAAGGTTTTGCAAAGGTTACATGTATATATCTTTTGTTTATTGAGTCTAATTAAGGAACCGATAATATTCGAGGCATTATTAATTACTTATTAAGTAAAAGATTCCTTGGAATCTAGGATAATCTATATAAAGCACTTCCAAAACTTTGTAATGGCTTATAATAAAATTTTACAGACAATATATTTATTTAATGTTCTGGACGCGTATCACTATAATCAACATATCAACCCCGCCCCTTAATAACTAATTTATTTGTATCATTTTAATATAATGTTAATCATTCTTTTTTAATTAATGTTTAATGTAATATAATGGATACATGATTGCATAATAATAAGTTTTAATATGATTGTCCAATATCCCAATGCGACTTATACGGGGGTACATATGTCGTTAAATTGGCAAATTTTTGAGTAAAAATCGGAGATGCCCTATTTTTTCTAAGAAAAGTAAATGAAATAGTACATTTCGTCACGGGTGTGGAAGGTAATTATTTAGCTCATTTGGCGTTTTTGACACGAACGAAGCAAGTGAGAAAAGTCGCATGAGCTAAAAATCTTCTTACGCACCAGTTTCGAACCGTATTTTATACCACGAGAGCCGAGTAATCATATTAAAGTTATGATTTTGAGGTTTGAGTGGTATAATAATTTTTTTGTTTATAGATTTGAAATAAAGCAGTATACGATTAAAATTTGTTAAAGAATAAAGTGAGGCATGATTTAAAAAACAAAAAACTGAATCTCTTAAAATCGTTATTCCTGTTAACATTTGCAAATAATTATGGACAAAAGTGTTTTCGTTTCAAATGAACTTTTTTTAACTTTACATAACGAATCGAACAAAATAAACAGTGTGTTTTCGCGTGATGTGTTTTCTTCTTTATTATCAATCAAAAAGTCCTTCGGATCCGGAGCTCCATCGTCAAAGCTCTACAAACTTATTTATCAATGATATACAAAGACATGGAACTGTTACCGCATGCGTTTATTAGTAAAAAAACAAGCAAAATCTAGGGAAAATAACGGTGGTGGAAACTCCAGATATAATATACATATTGGAATACTTCTTAAGTACCAAATAAAATGTTAGATAAATTCTTGTTCTATTTTTTCAACTATAATGATTATTTTCCTTGTGTGGCATTTTGTTTCTTGTGCGATGACTCTAGAATGTTATAAGAAAAAAAAATAAAATAACTTAAATGTAGAATGCAATACTCTGCCAGCAAACGAAAAAAGAAAAATCTCATGTAATTGTTCTATATTAAATTTTTGTATATACTTTGAGGTTTATCCACGACCTAATTAAAAATTTATTTAAGAATATATTAAACTAAACTTGTTGAAATCATATTAACCCTTTTCGGCCCAAATAACGCGAGTTTTTCTTAAACTTTTGACCTCATAACTTTCTATGAAAATGTAGTAGAAACAATTTGAACCATAGCATGTCTTATAGCTCAAGATCTACTCTTTCAAATGTTGTTGAGAAATTTTACCTAAAATATAACCCGTATAAGTTATAAACAGTTTTTCCGAAAAAAGTCAAGATTTTCCATGGTAATTTTTGAAAAATCTGTTTTCAGTCCGGAAAACTTCTAATAAGCCATCGGAAACACTACACATGGTGACCTAAATATCTACTCTTGCGAACCTCGTTAGATTTTTTTCAAAATTCAAAAGGGCGGATTCAAAAAAGCGCCAAAAATTCAGAAAAAACCATAAAAATATCAGATTTGATGCACTATTCGTACAAAATTCATTGTAAACTCGTAACATATAAAGTGAATAGTTTAATGTTCCTTTCTAATTTTTATCATAGTTAGTAAATAAAATGAAAAAAAATTAATATATCGATAGAAAATATTGTTTATCGGAGAAAACCTGAGAAAAATTGCAGTATCCATCCTTAAAAGAATGATAGCCGGATGTTGTGAAGCATTTAAAGATTGATTTTGATTGGTCTGTAACGAATAGGCGGGAAGATCCGTTACTTCCGCTAAATTTGAATTTTTTAAA
>JAPYZP010006155.1:0-16296 GCA_030522985.1 Torymus sinensis
CTGAACTTTCGTGGAGATTTCATGAAAGCTTCCTGAAAGACTGCGTAGCTTTCTTCCAAGCTTGCAGAAAGCTTTCAGCAATCTTCCATGCTATGTGGGGTATTTCAAAATTTTAGAAAATGAAAGTAGTCAGTTACGAGCTAGAGGAATAATACTCTATATTCTATAAATTAGCCGCACAAAGATTTGGCAGCAGGTGTCTGATGACAGCTACTGGATCATCACTGAAGAGTCCAATCCAGTGGCGAGGACGAAACACCTTAGCACTCTTTCATTCAACCAACATAGTGGATAAGAGTAGAATATTTTATCTCACAGTGGAATTTACCCTGTAAGATATACTTAGAAGATAGCTCGGATTTCTGCAATAATAATAATTTTTTTTATTTTATTTTCACAGTAAATTACCATGTTACTATCGTTGCACATTTATTAAAAATGGTGATAGACTGAAAATGCTTTAAATTATGTGATCCCAGGATTTCATTTTATTTAAGATGTGTAGATTATGTGTCCCAAGTTGATACACTTGATATATTTGAAGATGTTATTACATCAATTATAGTTGTATCTACAATAGTACAGTCATAGAATAAAGCACAGAGTGTTTTAAAAGAAAAGAAACTTTAAAACAGACTTTTAAAACATATCAGCATATTTTAGAAAAATTAGAATCCATTATAGTAGATTCGTCTATAATAGTTTGAAAAGTAGAGGAAAAAGAAAAAAAAATGAACTTCTAAGCGTATAGATTATCTTTTTATACACTGAAACGAAAAATGGTGCGCGTCTCGCTAAAACGAGGCATCATGGGAGAAACGCATGATGAACTGTCGTGCGCACAGCTTTCCTTTGTTTTGAGTGAGCGGCGTAACGGTCGGCCGGTAAGCGTGGAATTAAATCCATTGCTCATGACCAGTGGAGGAAAACAAATTACTGTAGGGACACGTCTATACATGGCTCCAGAAGTTTTATTGCACAAAAGTGCTGTGAAGCAAGCAGCTGATTGTACCTGGGCAGAATTTTACAATGAACACCAAATTTGGATTTTAGATGGAGAGGATCCATATATTTATTTAGAAGAATTACTTACTCCTAAACTGTGGCAGCTCATTTACAAACGTAATACCACCAACAGAGACTAGAAATGTATCAAGTGAGCATCACTTGTATATTTCTTAAAAATAATACCCAATATGTTAAGAGTCCTTTAAGCTAGATTTTTGACTAAAACAGAGAACTGAAGGTTCTTATTGCGTCGTAAAACTTTTTTTATATTCTCTAGAGGTAACAGCGAATAGTTCAAGCATTTTTTTCTTTTACTAGTTGTAGAGATGAGTATGTAAATATAAATTACCCTAACGAAATCATCCACATTTTCTAAAAAACTTATTAATTCATTAAACTTAAGGCATGTAGAACACTAAAAAAAAACAATAAAATTACAAGGTTCGCACAAAAAGAACTCGAAAATAATTCAAACTTAAAGTTGTTAATACCTTGAAAATGAAATAAAATCTTTTGAATTAGCTAAATGTATGTAAAAAACTTATCTTTATCTACACATATTTTATATTAAAAAAAAAGGTTCAAACTATTCACCAACACCTCTATAATATTATCAGAAGACATTCACAATATTTTCTCTGCTAAGAATATTTTTTTCCATCGTGCAAGATTTACGATCTGCTTATTACATTTATTATGTTAAAAGGTACTTGTGATTTTGTCAATAGGAAACTAGTCGGTATAGTTAAAATTAATAATTCAGCAAATGTTTAAATATTCATAAACGAATGTGGAAAAAAAAATATATTTACAAACACGGGATTGTTTCAGTGATCACATCACAAAAAATTAACATTTCGTTATAAGTGTACTACATTAGAAAGTGTAACAATAATAGATAAATTCTTATTTTTATAAAAATATTTTTAAGGTAAATGTGATAGCAACTCCAAAATTATAATATAGGTATAATAAACATTTTTTTATTTTAGTGTATTACACCATTATTTGAACAACAACAGCAATTTTATTATAAAATAATTACTTATATATTATTACGATTCAAACTATTATAAATATATTTATGTAATTAAACAATTGAAGTTTGAAAAATTCTTATCAGTCGATAGTAAGTGACAGTCGACATAAGTAATAATTTTAATTAAAACATTGGTGACACAACATTTAAAACATTTTTAAATTATAGAAATCAAAACAATGGATACTGATGTTTTTACGGTACACCAACAAATTGGCTTAAAAATTATTGGCACGTGGCCAGGAATTAAAAGGTTGTCTGGATTTTTTGCTATCATGGGATGGGCCAGTTTCTTATTAATATTTGGATTTTGGAACATTTTCGACGTAATTCACGATCTAGATAAGCTCATGGATAATTTAGTTTCTACTATAGGAACAGTAATGGGGATGCTAAAATTAATAACTTTGAGATTAAAGCGCAGGTAACTACTTCATATCTTTACATTCGCTTTATTTTTGAATATTCAATACATTGCTGTTTTAATAAATCTAAGGACACATAAGACGGATTTATTAAAGTAGTATATGTTAAAAAATATTTTCTATTTCAAATTTGTAGTTCTGTATGATTTTTATTGTGTAAATTAGTACTCTAATGGCGGTGATAAATAAAATTATTGAAGATGGAAGAGAAATGCCTGATGAAATGATGGTTAACTTTACCCATTCTAAATTGGTGTCTAAATCCATTATGATATTGTACAATATGGTACATTTCACTTACGTACTCAAAACTTTGATATCTTACGCTCGTGATTCTATTGAAGACAGGAAATACCTTGCAGCAGTTAGTTTTCCAGTTGATGGCAAACAGTCACCATTTTATGAAACCGTATTCATAGGCCAATTTATCCTAGCTTTTTCTATTTTTAACATACACGCATTGATTGAAGGCTTACTTGCATCGTCGGTAATTAGCAAAAATTCATTTATATTTTGTATTTATAGGTAAGTGGGAAACCATTATATCTAAAAAACTTCGATATTATTAAGAGATTACATTTACCTGAATGCCCAAAAAATTGTATTTCCTTATAATCTTACAAAAAATGATGTTGGTATTTTATTATATACATCCTAAGCTATAGAAAAACGTCCTAAAGAGACTTTTTTTGACCGTCGGGAGAAAAAATAATACTTTTTTTAACCCTCCAGGAGCGAAATTCGCCTTTCATACCTGTTTAGCGCGAAGTAAATAGCAAGCACGTCGTGCTCCGTGGATAAAACAATAGTAGGCTCGAGCGTGAATTACCCACTTCGTACCCTTCCTGTGTAATATACTATTTTTCCCGTCATTTAAGCAAAAAATCGATTTTTCCAAAAATGTCAGATAAATGTAACCCCTTAAAAAACATATGCTGCCATAGAAAGTTTCAGGTTTTCATAATGTTGTAAGTGATGAGTTTTGATTATTTTATAAATAGAAATTATGATTTACTTAACGTATAAAAAGCTTTAATGAAAAATATGTTTATGAGGATAAAATAAAATCGAGAAAAGTGACACGCCAAAAATGAAAATGGCTGGTAACCTGAAACAAGTTAGTACATATTCTTCAATAAGGCTAATATTAGAATCTTCCTATTCTCGTTGTGCTGACGACTGTTTTAGAACTTCTAAAATAAATGAGGGATATTTAAGGGTGTATCTATTGAAGGATGCATGAACATGTAAAAGTAATCGTCTCTTTAAAAAATGATGACCGGAAAATGAAGCTAAAATAAAACCTTCGCTGTTGGTTAAGTCCGTTTAAAAGTAGTCTTTGATTGGTCGTAGCAGACGTAAACTTTTTACTTAAGGTGTCATCTGATTGGTTGTCTTATCCTCATTTTAAAAAATGATGACGGAAAAGTGAAATGGAAATAAAATGTTTATAATTGACTTTTTCGTATATTCTCGAATGCCAGCAATGAGTTTATGTTCTACGACTTAATAAGACGTACCTATGATAAAATGTCTAACCTAAAACTGTGCTATTGAAATTATAGAAGTAAGTAATTGCAAAAGTTGCATAATTCAAATGTAAGAATTAATATAAGTATTAATTAAAATATAAGAAGTTGAAACTTATCAAAATGAGCGTGCATGATCTTGCTAGTGAATATAAAAAAAGAATAAGTTGCGATTTACGCCTTTAAGGGAATTCTAGGGTAAATAGAAATAACGCTAAGAAAATGGTGAGATTTTGTAGGCAGGTTATTATCTGTGTGAGAAAAACCTGTGTGAAATTTCAAGATTCTGGGTTGCCTAGTAATCGAGAAATTAATGTTTTTATTTTTTGCTATTTAACATAGGCTCTTATGGGAAACGACGATTTCGTTGTATTCATTTACGTATAAGAAAGAAATTAACGCTAAGATATTTTTGAAAATGTATGTAATACAAAGACAAATATCTTATGAAAATTTATTTTCTTGCAAAAGTATCATTGGATGCCTCTAATTTACGATAAAATATGTCTAAAAGCGAGAAACATATATTTCACCTCAAAATATGAGTCATATCAAATTCTTAATGGAACTTTATATCGATATTTAGAATTATTAGGATAATAAAGTGAATCAACAAGAAATAAAAAGTGCACTTGTTTTGACTAGGAAATTCAGTTACCCGGTGTAATACTGTAATACATAATTCGATATAGTTTTGATTAAAAAAATACGACAACACCTTAGTTAATTCTTAAATCGAAAATCAACAAAAATTAACGAAAAGTTCTAAGAATAAACGAAGGTGATATCTTTTTTTTTCCCGAATTTTTTCAAGACGTGAATTCCTATTTTTTTATATTAATTATTTTTCGGTCATGTTCCGCGAATGAAACAGGGTTAGTAGTCAAGTAGGACTATTACACCCTGGTGAAGAGCTTCAGCTTTTTTTCACGTATAATTTTCCTTGCCTTCACTTTAATTAGCATAAAACGTTAATTAGCATAAATTAAGTATAATTATTTAATTTTTGAAATCCAATATTATTCATTTTAGGTTTTGCATGCAGGTTCAAAAATCAGTATGGTAAGGGAAGAAATTGCAAAATTTTCAAATATTTGTCGCTTCCATTCCAGTAACGAAAAATTGACTCTGATGTCTCTAAAAAAATTAACTCAGACGCATTTACATTTTGTCGAATTTTCAGAAAATGTTCAAGATCTTTTTTCATATATAGCGTTTTTTCACATATTTTGTTTAACATTAATTCAAGTTCTTTCTGGATATATGTTTATTGATGTAAGTTATTGAAATATACAAGTATAGCAATTTAAAGAGTTTTTTTAATCAGTATTTAAATTATATATATAGGCCATCGAAAGAAGTGAAAAGTCTATTAATTTACTTCACTATGCTACATTAACGATTGTATTTCTAGTCAGTTCAGGATATTATTGTATTGCTGGAGAATATTTAACAAATCAGGTTTGCAATTCTTAGTTTATGGATATTAACATAGTATTTTGAATGTTTATACTGCATTATTTAAAATTAATCAATTCATATTTATAAATAATTCAGTTTTTTTCATATGAATTTATAAAACAAAGGATACATAAAGTAGACGAAAAAACTTTCTAAAAGAATTTTTCGAAAATTCTGTACGCATTATGAAAGGCTATTAATTTCGTGCTTAATAAAACGGAAGAGATTAGAATCTTTACTTGAAATATTGATACATTTCAAAATGCAATATATTTGTGACTGAATTAGATTTTTTATAAACTTTATATTTATAATAGTTTCAAATTTTGGTAGTTTCAATTTTGGTAGCTTCAAAACTTATTATTATGACTTTCTTTATATGTTCATACGTAAAAATGTATACTAGAATTTGTTGATTTGATATTATCAAAGAATATCTACTTCACCATTTTACAAATTGATAGTAATTTTATATTTTTAGAGTGAACTGATTTTTCTGGACATATACAATTGTTTTTGGTACAAGTTTCATATTTCTAAACAATTATGCTTCTAAAAACTCGAAAACCAGTAACTCTAACTTTTGGAAAATTTGATGATCTCTCACTTCTTCATTTAACAAAAGTAAATGAATTTATTTCAGGAAACTTATGTTGACGATTATTTTAAAAATGTGTATTGTATAATTTTTTAATAAGAAATATTTTGTATTTAGATCATGAAGACTTCCTTTTCTTACCTTTCCTTGGTTCGAGCAGTACGATAAACGTTGTCAAGCATATTATAAAATTGGTGCAAAAATTATAGTTATATTTTTTATTAATTTCAAATTGCGTAGTATGAATGATTTCTTGAAGTTTAAAAAGGTTTATATTAAAAAATGCATTACGTGTATCTACTTTAGTTTACATGCCAGCAAGCAACATGTATCTTTATTCATACTTTTTTTCGAAATTTGTGCTTTTCTCAATGATTTGAACTTCACAGTAAACCCTTGAGTCAGACCTTCGCCACGTACGCAGAAACTGAGGGTTCATTGTCTGGAGTCCTAATTCACTTGGTGGTGAAACAAGTTTTAGGTATAAATATAAAACATATTTAACAGGTTAAGGTTGTATGACCCGTAACGTCCCATTAGAAAGTTAGTTTTTTACGTTAAAACCGCGATAACTAATTATATAAAGCTGATAATCAAATATAAGTGCTTGCGACCTATGTGTAAATGTAATAAGAATATTTTAAGATTTAAATATTCGAAATCGAAGCAAAATTGTAGAATTGGCATATCTCGATTTAAAATCCTCAAAATGTGCAATATGTCGATTTTAAAACGAGATATGCCAATTCTACAATTTTGCTTCGATTTCCAATTTTTAAAGCTTAAAATATTCTTATTAAATTTACACATAGATCGCGACCCCTTATAATTGATTATCAGCTTTATATAATTAGTTATCGCGGTTTTACCATGAAAAACTAACTTTCAAATGGGACTTTACGGGTCATACAACCTGAAGGGGATGTGAAAACCTAATTTCAATATTCTTTTAAATCAACATTCAAACGTTTATTTGAAAAAAGACGAACGTCAAGCGCTCCGTACACGTAACCACTATATTCAGAAAATTTTTGGACTGATTCTATTAGCATTTTCGTTAGCTATGCTCGTTTTAGAAGTAGGTAAATTGCAGAGACCTACTTACCGACAGTACGGTTTTTATTTAATTAAATAAATTCTTATGATTTTTTTTTAAAAAGACGAACGTCTAGCGCTCCGTATATGTAAATATTGTACTGATTTTTTTTTAGCAATTCTATTATTATTTACAAAAGATATCGACATTCTAAAATTATGTCGGTAAGCACATTACCTTAAGTGCGGCATGGAACATATTGTACCATGGATTAATTTGAAATCTTTTCTTTTAATTGTTAAAAAAAATAGTAAAAATTAGTAATTCTTTTAATTAATTAATTTCTTATATTTATAGATTTTCAGAAAACTAATTTATTTTGCTTAAACGAAAATATAAAATAAGAATATATAAATATTCGAAAAATAATGGAAAAGTATTGAATTATTCAAAATTTTGCCGCCGCACTGAACCTGTTAAGTTATCTTTGCAACAAATCGTTATAGACAAAAAATTATCTAAATGATCGCGGAAGTTGTATAGACGTGGTGCATTCACTTATCCAAGTATACTGATAGACAAAAGTATATAGTTAGTGCTACACCCCACCAAAGTGCTGGTAAAAAAAGTGGTGAGAAAAAAGTTGTGGTAAAAAAGTGCGCGTGTGTGCGTGCAATATTTTTGTTTGTATCTATATCCCCATAAAATTAATAATTATTAATATGAATCAAGAAATAATGATAATAATAATAATCATATGTGATATATTTTGTTAAAAAATATTTATTAATTTTGCATATTTTTTAACGTAAGTTTTTAAAGAATATTTTTGATGTATTCTCTGTCAACACGATTATATTTTTTCTCTGAAATAAAATAGCATTTATAACCTTCCGTTCTTATGTTTTTGTATTATTTATCTAGTACTCTCTTTCATATTACTGATTTATGAAATACAGGATAAGTTATTGACAAACAAGAAAAAACTATACCCTCACCTCAGAATCGCATGTACTTATTACACTATTCTTGAATCACTCTACAAATACGCATGCTTTATTTCATAATCTGGAAAAATAAAAACGTTCAAGTAATTTGATATTTGTTAAGAATTTTTTAAAACAATAATTCCAGAAGTTTTAGTTATGATAGAAATAGAACTATTTATAATTTATAATACATTTTATGTAAGTTTCATACTACATGATTAGTACAAAATACGCACGATACCAACAATTTTCACGTGCATGCATATCTTATTTTTTGAATGTAACTATCACTAAAATCAGAAAGAGAGAATTTTTAAGTTACGTGTTTTCTATTTCCATTCAATACAAGTTAGAATAGTGCTAGTTATTGAAATTAAAAGTGGATAATATATGTGCATGCATCTAAAGAGAAATAATTAGGGTCAATTATTTATGATCTCCATTTAGTCGTTTATAAATTTCTAAAGAGCAAACACAAGCCGTAGTATCTACTTGCATTATATGTAAATTTAATTTCTTAATTCTTTTCAATTATTCCATCTTGCTATTTGCATAAAAAATTAGACTGCCTACTGCACAGACTCTTCATGTTGTAAGCGCTCAAAGTAATGAAACTTATTTCCTTTATTAAAATAGTGTATTTGCAATGGTTATTTTTTGATGTTACAATATTTTGCAAACAAATTTAGTATTGTGATAACTGTGGTATATTTTTATATTTGTTATGTATAATCATTTTCACAAATAAGTTATAGATATTTTTGATTCAACTTTAGAACTTTTTAATATTATTAAAATTACGTTAACATTTTCCATATAGGAATGTTATAAGCAAGTCGTTTGTTTTAAGTAATGAAATATACATGTGACAATCTAAAAGTTCTACTTGAGTTTTAGAAAGATGAAACGCAATGTTTTTATTCGACATCATCAAATTGGTCTTCGAATCATTGGTGCTTGGCCAGAAACTGTTAGTTTGCCAGGTTTTCATTTTGGAATCGGAATAATGATTTTCTTTTTGATTTTTGAAATATGGAATGTTACTGTTGTTTACAAAGATTTAGAAGTGCTTATGGATAATCTAGTTTCGACAATTGGCGTTATTTCAGGTCTATGTAAAGCTATGACATTTTGGTTGAAGCGGAGGTGCATATTCAATATTTATTGTTTTATTTATTAGTGTCAATAATTATTATAATGCCTTAAAGTAATAAATTGATTTCTTATTTTTAAAAATATGAGGAATTTAATGACACTTGTGAACAAAATGTTTGACGACTGGAAGACTGATGAGGGACCTGTACTCAAAAAGATATCGGAAAATTGTATGCGCTCTCAGTTGGTGTCAAAAATGATCATTTATTTGTACAATACAATGAATTCCACATATTTTTTAAGAACAATTGTATCTTATATTTTTGATGCTGTTGAAAATAGGAAATATCTAGCACAAGTAACGTTCCCTTTTGATGGCAGGCAATCGCCTATATATGAAATTATAGTGATTGGTCAATTTATTACAGCATGTGTGTGCTTTAATATTCAAGCTTTGATCGAAGGTCTTCTTGCAACATCGGTAACGATTAAAATGTTGTAAAAATAATTTTATTTTATATTGTAGTATTAACAATAAAGTTTTCTTTATTTTCACCAATGATAATTACCAGGTATTACATGCTTGTGCGAAAGTAGATATTGTACGAACTGAAATTATAAATTTCTCCACTATTTGTCAAACTAATCAAAACAATAAAAAACTCGTACTAATGACGTTAAGAAAACTATCCCAAAAACATTTGAAATTAATACAATTTTCAGAAAATATTGAAGATATATATTCATATGTTACATTTTTCCATATCTTCTTTTTAACACTATTACAAGTGGTCTCTGGATATATGTTCATTGACGTAAGGCAATATTATGTTCGTATAATTATATTTTACTTATATTTCTAATAATAAGTATTGTTTCGATTTCAGGCATTAGAAAGAGGCGCGAAATTCATTAATTTGATTCATTATGCAATTTTGACCATATCGTTTTTAGTAAGTGCAGGTTATTATTGCGTTGCAGGTGAATATTTGACAAGCCAGGTATGTTTTTATTCAATTTACCACAAATTAAAAAGTAATTATTCAATTTTCGAAGACAACTCAAAAATATTATTTTCTTATTCTTTTTTTAGAGTCAAATTATTTTTAGAGAACTATACAATTGCTTTTGGTACGAATTTTCAAATTCAGATAAAAAGGTAATAAACTTTATGTTGGTAAAGGCGAGGAAGCCAGTGAATTTAACAGTTGGTAAATTTAGTAATCTGTCACTTATATATTTAACCACTGTAGGTATATTTTTTAAATAGCAATATTCTATGTAAAATTCAAAGAGATTATAAAAATATTTTTATCATTTAAATATTTTTATCTTATGATTTTGTAGATAATCAAGACATCATTTTCATACCTCTCGCTAGTTCGTGCAGTCCGGTGAGAGAAATTAACTATAAAAAAAAAAAAGATGAATCGCACTGAAAACAAGTGTATATTAATACGTGTAAATAAATTTCTTGTGAGAAAATATGGTCAAACTTAATAATTCATTAGAAATAATATATAGTAACTTTTTAAATAATTAATTATTTTTATTAAATTAGTATAAGAGAATAACGATATTTGATACACCTCATAAATTAAATTCATTCAAATAAATACGTCATTGTGAGTGGTTGAATCTAAATAAATTATTAAATATACATCAAAATACATAATGGTTTATATTACGGTAACTGTATACAAGTTTCAAATTAGAACTATTAAAGTAAAATAATAAAAATAATGTGGCCATTTTATGTTCATATTCAATGTACTATATACAATGTAAACATTAATCTCCGTTAAAGCAAAAATACCGTTGTAAAATTAAACGTTATGATGAGTTATCGTACTATTGATTTTTCACCATTTATGTGTATGAAAGTGAATCAAAAACAAAAAAAAATAAATCTTGTTATATCGTATTTTACTTGAATAATGCTTGTAAGGGTGAATGTTGGCCTAAGAATGAAACAACTATAACAAGGAGCTAAGATAAAGAAGCTAAAAACACTTTCGTGTTTTGGATGTCATTTTGTCTTAATGTCAGAAAATTACAAATTTTCTAATCTCACATGGTATTACAAAGAAATGTAACAAGGAAAAATTTTTGTATTTTATATTTTTACACTTTAGATTATTTTCTTACAATGTACTTATTTAAACGGTAAATATTGTCTTTCTGTCAATTATTTTTTAGTTCTTGACAAAAAGTGTAAATAACAGATTGAATTTTTAATTTTTAAGTAAAAAAGAGTCAAATTTCATTTTATGAATAGCATATTACGTACCACGGCAGAAAAATTGGCCAGCCAAAGTTTTTTCCTCCCTTTAGGTGCGTAATTTAATATTTTATCATTGCAGAATTTTTCGGATACTAAACATAAAATATTAATTTTCAATCTTTCAAATCTGTCTGAAGTTTTAGAAAATTATTAGGAACAGAGTGACATTTTTCTCGACTTCAATTTTTCTCGCTTTGTGACATACAACCGTGTCCTTGGAAAAATTTACTAATGTAAAATCATTATTTTGGATGCTCTTCTGCCTGTATTTCAAACATTGAGGGAATGGTTAGATTCTTGATCAGACAGGTATAAATATGGTTGTTGTTGTTTGTATTAAAGCACCATCATTATGTGTCTGTAAGATGAACTTTACATGACTCTAACTTATCGTTTCTTTGGCAGAGTTTAGGAATGTACGATTTCTAGCACAAGTTACAGAAACGTAACAATTTTCCATTTTTTGATATGCAAATTTTAAAGACCCTTCACTTAAGTATTTTTTTTATGAAAGCTTACGGACACGTAACCCCACTAAAAAAACACGTGATTAATAGCACGATTAATAGCATGATTAATAGCTCGATTAATAGCATGATTTATAGCACGATTAATAGCGTGTCAAATATCATAACTTTATCGACCAGATTTGACATGCTATTTATCATGCTATAAATCATGCTATTAATCACGCTATTAGTCATGCTATTAATCACGCTATTAGTCATGCTATAAATCATGCTATTAATTACACCAACTATTTTTGAAACTATGATAAAAAAAAGAAGAAATTTTTCGATTCAGCGAGACGTTATAAAAAACGAGGCACATCTCGTAAATGTGACTTGACAAAGGTCACATGAATTATAAGTACAGTCTCACTTTCTCAAGTATTCTCGCGGTACCGATTCACTTAAGGGAGCTCCTACAGTTTGCCATCTAGCGGTCAAAGGCAACATTCGGCAAACAGATCAGACTGGCGAACGTAGTACAGTTGTTGAAAGCTTACGGACACTTAAAAGCTTCCAGACCTACATCAAATCTTACAGATACGACCGTCTGACGGAGGGGAACA
The DNA here is from genome assembly GCA_030522985.1 of Torymus sinensis. NCBI lineage: Eukaryota > Metazoa > Arthropoda > Insecta > Hymenoptera > Torymidae > Torymus > Torymus sinensis. Next base: position 12,540 of record JAPYZP010006155.1, read on the forward strand.
TCGCATACCCGTTATGGTAACGTTAAAATTATTTTAAAATTATGAAATAATTTGAAAATTCTGCAATAATCTTACAAACATGGACAGCTTACGGACGTACACATAAATTCTTATAGACAGTCATCAATTCTTATACAGTCACGTTAATCTTACAGCTATACCGACACGTGCCGCTTACGGGTATGTAAAACATTAATTCAATTTACGTGAAAGTTTGCAGAACGTACACCTGGGTTAGAAAGCATCGTCCACTAGGTACAGTTGGAAGAAGATACGTTCGCGGACACCGAGATGAGACCATGAGAGAAACGTCTTCATCTCTCTACATTTTTCAGGGTTTTCTATACATCTACACCTATCTCCACTCGGCATAGGATGGGTGCCTGAGGTGGGTCCAAGCTTTAGTTAAAGATTTTTTTTTTTTGACAAATTTATTGAAAATTAAAGAATAAAATAAAATACTTTCCTTTTTAATATTGCATTATTTAATGCGTGCTACTATTATACATTAGGATTTCCTATTTTAAAATTTAAATAATAATATCAAGAAATACTTTGTTGTCATAATAGACTATATATACCAAAGAGAGCTATAGATGAAAAATTAGAGGCTATAATTTAAAAAATTATGGTGAACATTATATTGCGGTTGAGTTCTCTGTATGGATGAAAGGTCGATATCTATAAATCGTTGCATTTTGCGGTTGGAGAATTGCGCTTTCGATATTTTATTTATTCATAAACATTACAATATGAAACTTATCGAGTATAGTAAATTATACGTTTCTTTGCTTTCTTTTAAATAAAATAATTTATTTTCTTTATATGAATAGTTAAGAAGATTAAATTTATGCGCATCTGCCTGTGTTTGCGTGTTTGAAGTGAAGCAAAAAGCTTGTATCCAGAATGTCATTTGAGAATTTCTCTAAACTATCGGAAAAATAAAATTTATTTAGATTAATTTTATTCATTCGTATCTATTGCTAAAAAAATTATAAATTATATTTTAAAATATTATGAAACATAAATGTAATAATATCTCGTACTTCAAGTGTTGTATAGCCGACTATAATTGGACATTAGAATTTTATTTTGTACTAGTGTACGCTTTTTGTTACATTGGCTTCATGACATTACACAATGTAACTTGTTTGTAGTATTTTTTCCGAAACTTTTCTTTTCTAACACTTACAAAATTAAGCCTGATTACAAAAAAATTATTTTAAAAATTAAAAGAATCGAACTTTTGGCTTTTAAATATATTACTTAGAATTAGATATTTCATAGATTATTGTTATATAAGGTAAGGTAAATAATCAACATTACTCTTTTTCAACATGAAAATGTAAAAATAACGTGGCAAAGACTGGAAATTATTGTAGAAAAAGAGTAAAAACATAAAATAATGGAAAATAATGAAAAATAATGGAACAAATGGAAAATAATGGAAAAGAATGGAAAATAATAGAACAAAATGGAAAAGATTTCAAACACGTTTTTCGAAAAATGCTGTTGACTCAAAATTTAACAAAACATTGCTAGTATGCTAGGGATCTACGGAACTGTTTTACATCCCCTTAATCTTTAGAGGGACTGCCTTTTTTCCTTGACATTCGATCTTCGTTCATATGAACGTGGTAGTCCACCGGGATGTCGTTTGGTAGGACTAGCCACTGTCTCACTGTGGCTCTTACTTTGTTTACTATTTTGTTTACTTTCAGTTGGATGGCCATCTCTCCGCTGAAAATTGGGTAGCTATAAATAGACCCTGGAATCCCGACTAAGAGCTCCTACCGGTTGACTTTGAATGGTAAAGGGGGCTCTGGCATCGACGACCCTTTTCCTTCTGCTTCTGTCACCGAAGATGGCGGCTGTGTGTGACTTAGCGTTATTTAGCGCCGGTTTGCAGTCTTTCAAGTTGTTCACCATGAGGTCTATGAGATGTTACAGGCCAGGTGGTGAATCGGCGAGAAGGATAAGGTACGTGAATGCATGCATGTGTGTGTGTGTGTGTGTGTGTGTGTGTGTGTGTGTGTGTGTGTGTGTGTGTGTGTGTGTGTGTGTGTGTGTGTGTGTGGGTTTGTGTATGTTTATTATTATTTCTTGATGTTCCTTCATTAGCATGACGATAATTTCGTTTGTGCGTTTATTTAGAGCTGCAATCTAATAATTTGTTTAATTAATAGAACGTTCGAGCGCGCATGTGCGTGTTTGTGTCTGCATGTGTATGTGCATATATGCGTACGTGTGCGTGTGAATCCTTTTTTTTTTTTTAAATAAAATTAAGGTAGGTTAGAGTACCTGATTCAACTTCTTTCATGTTTTTGTTAGGTTACTTCTCTTCGACACTGGTTCTGTCCTCCTGGCTCAACAATATAATTGGATTTTCCATCTTCTTTCTTATCGATGTTCTTTGAGCAGTCGTTTCTCTGAACTCCCATTTAAAGGCTATCGTCCAAATAAGGAACAATGACCTTATTCTTAAATCTTTTTTGGAAGTAGCGGTTGTTCTTCTTGTCGCCACACTCGATTGCTCGTTATTGTCCTTTCGTTTTACAGTACTAGATAAATGTGTGGTTTATGAAATAAATAATATAATGTAGTGGCTCATAGAAGCTAGCTTGAAACAATGCGTAACAACGAAACAATAACTCTGTATGATTGAATACTAGAAATATAGAAATATGATGTTCTCATCGCATTCCAGTGAAACATACTCTCAGCAGAGAATTTTCAAATACTCGTATATAATATACGTTACTATATAAGACCAGAGGCGCTAGCAACTCCTGAAGTCTGGTTCACGGAGATTCCATTAAAACCAATCGAAGAAGAGAAATCACGGTTTATCTCGGGTAGGAACAACCCCAAGGCCTTGATCGCCTTTTCCTCATTTTCCTCAATTTTGAAAGCATCTGAAAATTCGAATTTTTACCGGAAAAATCTCGGCTTAGAAGTTCGTGCTTTCAGAAGTATCCCCAGTGGAGGGAAATTCAGAAAAAAATTCGATCATAGGGGTGGAGAATTAGAACCCCACGACCTCTCAAACGGAAAATGAATAGAGGTTAGCTCTGTTACGAGTGAGCTCTCGCAACTTCTTTTAATAATAAAAAGTGGCGGACCCTGGGATTGAACCAGAGCCGCCGACTCGCGAGTCAGAAACGCTACCATCAAGCCACGGCCGCCACCGCTTGACTTTCTGCTAATCGGCGTCATCGTCATATTGTAATCGGACGCCTTGCTTATTTCGTTCTTCTATATTCGTACGTGTATCCACACGTAACAGCTCTAAGTAAATGTAAGGATCTGAGTAGGTTTGCCGCAATGGTTCCTATAGCAATGCGCGTAACAGGATCCAGTATGGCCCCGGTACGTACTGATAGGGCTTTAATTTGCCTGAAAGTCGCCTCACAAAATCATTTAGTAATAAAACTAAGACTATCCTTTACGTAACCCTGATCAGGCTTGATGTTGTAATTATGTGTTTGAATTTCGTATATTGAAAACAATTTTCTTCAATCCCTTACTTTTATCTGAGTAGTAAGTAGTATGTATATGCCTTTTCAGGACCTTGTAATTTATCTAAGTAACGGACAAGGCCCTTATGTTAGCCCTAAGTTAATTTATACTTTCGGGCCTTAAGTTGAGAGTCCTGTCCCTTAAGGGGGTTGTCGCGATATTTAAATGGGTTTACTATTTAATTGTAATGTCATAAATTATTGAAATATAATAATGTAAGTACACACTTATATGAAAG